>LDKF01004490.1:1625-15309 GCA_001026735.1 Rotylenchulus reniformis | reverse complement strand
ATGCAACAAACCGAGCTTGGAGCCCGAGTTTATCACTTAATTTGGCCTCAAATTCAGACCGGAATATGGACCAAAACGTGACCGCAAATTCATTTCCGAAACTCGACTTGATACCAAATCAAAGCCTGTATATGACCGATCAGAATTTGAATGCGAGCTCATCTCTCAACTTTGCTTCAAGTTCGACGACAAATAATTTGAACGAAAATCGGAATCCTGCTTCAAGTTCAATTCATAACCTGGGATCAAGTGGAATGCCGAGCCTGCATTTTAAATTAAATCAAATGGCTACAAATGCTAAGAATCTAGGCGAAAATCAGACCCCGGTTTTGAGTTTAAGCTCACAACAGAATGTGGGTCCTAGTGCAAACACGATACCATGTTCAAGCTCAAACCAAAATTTGACAACAGCCACGAACCAGCAAAACCTTGCTACAATCTCGTACCAACAGAATGTGGCAATAAAATCGAATCAAAACGCAAGCTCAACTTCTAATTCGATTTTCTTTGAAACGGACCCAGAACAGAGTAAGGAAATTATCTAATTTATTTTTAATAAAATTATTTTTCAGCGGATAAGCTATTTCCGGACGAGAGAAAAAGAGAAATCTTAAAAGATTACGGTAGAATGTGTCATACATTACGGATTAGGGATCCAAATCGTTCAATGACGGATATCAGCAATGAAGTTTCTAAAAAACTTAACTATCCAATTAGGACTCTCTACCGTTGGAATAAAAATTTAAAAAGCAATAATGCGAGGCCAAATCCGACTTCGAATCTCGGATCAAGTTGGACCCCGAATATTGCCGGATCAAGTTCGACCCCGAATCTTGGCGGATCAAGTATTGGCGGATCAAGTTCGACCCCGAATGTTGGCCAAACAAGTTCGACCCCAAATCTTGGCGGACCAAGTTCGACCCCGAACCTTGGCGGACCAAGTTCGACCCCGAATCTTGGCGGACCAAGTTCGACCCCGAATGTTGGAGGATCAAGTTCGACCCCGAATATTGGAGGATCAAGTTCGACTCCGAATTTGCGTGTACCTTTGCCGTCTCCGGGTGCATCTTCTAGCGCAAGTCCTAGGATTGGTAGCCAAACCCCAACATCTACGAATGTTGAATTAAGCTCGTCACCATCTGGAACACCACAAGGAAGTAATAGAAGTTTATTATATTTAAGTCCTCATAGTTTTCAAGATGGGCACTAGAAAATTTTAATATATTATCAATAGGGTGCGCAATCGTATGGAAATCCACATTTTTCTGCGCACTCATAATGGCCTGAAAATCACGTAAAACACATTTTTAGCTTTATTAGAACCTTCTAGACATCATTTTATAATCCATATTTTCCATATTCTTCCATATTTCGGACTTTTCGTCCATATTCCATATTTCGTCCATATTTTGCCATTTTTTAAGAAAATGAAAATTCTTAAACAAAAATGTAATAAAATCAGAAAATTTATGATTTTTTGGAAAAAAAATTTTTGGAAAAAAATTTTACAAAAAAATTCTCGGAAAAAATTTTCAGTTAATTTTCAGAAAAGGAATATGAAATTAAACTATTTTTTCCTCCGTAAATTCATTTTTAAAATATTAAAAATGATTTTTAGAAGAAAAATTTTCATTTTTTTCTGCCAAAATTTTGCCAATTTTTATCCATATTTTCCATATTTTCGTCCATATTTGGCACTTTTTTATTCATATTTTTGCGCACCCTAATTATCAATTGTCAAAATGTCCCATTGTTTAATGACAAATCTGATTAAAACTTAAAATTCTTACTTATTTGTTTTAAATTTACAAATAATATAAACCTTTTAGAAATTGTCATCTCTTGAGAAAAATTTAATTTTTTAGGCGACTTTAGTTGATTTGAAAGCATATTTTCCCAAGAAATCTAGATGAAAATTTGGTTGGACAACGGTACTAATTAACTGTCCTTTTACCTCTTTTGATTCCCGATTTTTTAGCTATGTTTAATAAAAAAAATTTTAATTCCCAATTAAGCGATTTTCAACTAATAAGCATATATTAATCGACCTTATAAAGGATTGGGTGAAATTTCAATTAAGCAGGAGTTAACCTAACTCCAGACTGTGTTTTTTTCAGCATGTGTTCTAAAAGTTCCAGATTTAAATTTTATATTTTTAAATTTCAATTTTTTTAAACAGGAAAACGTCGCAAAACACATTATACAAATGCTGAAAAGATGGCGAAAATACAAGAATATTTTGCACTGGCGGAAAACCCAGATTTGAGCGAGGATGAACGGCTAAAAATTTTGAATATCAGTAAACCAACACTGAACAAATGGACATTGGAGTGGAGACTTGAGGGTAAGAACAATGTCATACAACAGAAATAATTATTTGGCATTTTAGAATTACGCCAAAATGTAAGCTCGCCAAGTTCCCGCTCTGCTGTTGCTGTCGGAAGCACTGTAAATTTTTTAGAAAGTGATTTTGCAAAATCGTCCATTACTACGTTTTTCACAAAAAATTCTGCTTATAAAACATAATTTCGAAATATTGTTTAGAAAAAATTAAATCAGAATTTGTCAAATATATTTAGATAATAACTTATTTTTTCTTTAAAATAATTTCAATTTAGATTCATTAATTTTTCAAAAATTTTGGTTTTTCCTTTCATACACTTTATTAGTATAATTGTTCAAAAGTTTCGCTTTTCAATAAAATAAAAATGTTTTTTTTTCCTTTTTTAGGAAATTATCAAAATTTTCATCATTTTCCAAATTGTCAAAAAATTTCTTATGAAAAATAACATCTTTTAACTTTTAGTCAACAGCTGCTGATGGTTCTGCACCTCCTCCAAATTCATCCTCATCATCAGCTGCTGCTGCTGGTGACAATCCAAATGGAGAGGATGGCCGCTGTGTAGTATGTCTGACGAATAAGGTTGGAATTTTTTGAATATAATAAAATACTACTTTAGCATTGCAAAATTAGCCCTCGTTATTTTTGAATGAACAAAAAATACAAAAAAAAATCCAATGAAAATGCCCAATTTTATCGTGGTCGATAGAACAACAAATTCGTTTTTCTATTTAATTTAAACCAGCCAATTTTCAAGATATTCAATTAGTTAGAAAAATAAATAAATTATGGAAGTTTCAAAAAATTATTCTCTAAAGGACTTATAAAAATCCAAGTTAGCCCAAGGAATTTATTTTCGATTTATTCTTCTTTTCGGATTAAAATTATGCGTATTATTTTTAAAAACATCAACCAGATCTTAGAAAGGATCAAAAATTTTTTCAACATTATCACTTTTATATTCATTCTTTTAATTTTTTCAAAATTATTTTAAGATTATTAGCAATTATATTTCACACATTTTTAGCCCGAAGTTGCTTTCACTCCGTGCGGCCATTTCATCACATGTAAATCTTGCGCTGACATAATCATGAAGACCGGGAGAAAGTGCCCATTTTGCCGGTTAAAAATCAAAGGACAACTCAAAATATTCACAGTAAATTAAACACCCCTATCGGATCATTGGACCAATGATAATTTGATTTTTGAAAGGTGAAAATGACCTAAAAATGGTCACAAAATTCCAGATTTTGACATAAATTTTTCCCTTTTACCAATAAATGAAATAAACTGACTCTGAGCAAAAAATTTCATTGTAATTAATAGCATATGTGAAATAAAGGTATGGTGCTATGCTAGGACAAAAAAAACTCCGTTCTGACTTCCAAAGGCAATTTTTTAAATCCTTACTAGGCCAAATTTATAAAGGGGATACCTATTTTAAACTAGTTGAATATCCCGTGTCCTGACAATTCGACAGTGAAGGAAAATTGCAGGGAAAAGTTTATTTTTGACCTCGTTAGACCAAAATATAAAATGCAAAGTTATGCATAATTTTATGCTCTATCTTCTAATACTTTAGTTTTTTGAAATTCGAACAAAAAATTGGAAATTTTTGTGAAAAAACTACTGTTCGATATTTTCAAAAAAATTCTAACTTTTTCAGGGATTTGAATAATTAAAAGACCAAAAGCTATAGCTTAAAATTCTGAACAAATTTTAATTTTAAAATTTTGGTCTAACGAGTTAAAATTAAGTTTTCCCTACAATTGTCATTCACTGTCGAATTGTCCGGGCGCCGGAATACCCATTTGGGTAGTTTTTACGCTTGGAAAAATCTGCTTTTTTTCTTAAAGCACATTCTTTCACAGTTTTATTTTGAAACAAAAAATTCCAGTTCAAAAATTTAGTTGCACATTTTATTTTTTTTATACTGAGCTTGGATATTTTTAATCGAGATTTGATCTTTGGTCGTCATATTGACGGACAATTTCCAGTACTTCCATCTATTTATTATTTTATGACTCTGATCACTCCGATCAGTACTTCTCCGGATCTGTCTGATACGTCCTCTCCTCCTCCTCCCCCGTTTCCGTTCGACTCTCCCCTTCCTCTTCGGTGATCTTGCTTAACCGTGCTTCGGTGAGCCTCTTCGACTTTTTCTCTCCTGGCTTCTTCAGCGCTTTCCAATCACCCACCTAAAATATGCCAAAATGTATATTTTAATAATTTGTTTGAAATAAATTTGTTATTCATAATCCAAAATTGACTAAAAGAATTTATGGCATTTACCTAGATTGATTTAAGGATTATTATTTGGAAAACTTTAGGTTAATTTTTTTGAATAATTACAATTTTATCTTTCCCACGATACTATGGATTTTAATTAATTTTATACATTAACCATCCCATTTGGAATTTATTTTATAAAATTTTATACATTTTCGTACCCCATTTGGGCCTTTACCTCCAATTGCCTTTCCAATTCCTCCAACGACTTGAGCTTGGTCTCCGGAGCAAACATCCAGATGAAGACCAGGAAGACGAAGCCGATGCCGGCCAGGAACAGGAAGGTGGGCCAGTAACCGAACTGCTCCATGGCCATCGGGAATACCAGTCCCTCCAGGCAGTTGGTGGTCTAAATTTTTTTGAGATTTTTGGCAAATATTAGACTGAATAACTGGACAAAATTCACTTGTCCAATCTAAAAAACAAATACTTATTAATATTTTATGCAAAGTATTAGTAATAGAAATATTGGAAAAATTTTAAATAGAATTTAGCTATTATATTAACCACCAGAAAATTAAAACCTAATTAAAAAAGCATTTGTATAAAAAATATTCAGTTTTTCTCATTAAATCCAGTTTTTAAAAAAAAAAAATCTTACGGATCCGACTAATGACGCTAGCCCCACGCCGATGCCACGGACGTTCAAAGGGAACATCTCAACCACCAAAAGGCTGAAATAATTTTTTTGGTCAAACTATTAGCAGGCATATTTTGAGTTCCAATCACTGGCCAAGAAACCAAAATTCGGTTTCCAAATCCGAATTCAATTCATTTTATTTCTATAAATATCTCGGTTCTGTGCCATCCTGCGATCACTAACCCTGCGACGGGTCCGATGCTGGCCTGGAAGAAGAACAAAAACACCAGAAGCGAGCCCAATATGCTCCAGGCCCTGATCGGGCCCTCGGGGATGAAATAAGCACAGGCGGCGACCATCAGATGGGTGAAGATGGCCCCGATTTGGCCGATCATCAGCATCCGACGCCGACCCATCCGCTCGATGATCTGGATGCCGAACCAGGCGGACAACCAAGAGATCAGCTATGATCAAAACACTGTACAATTCCTTTTAAAAGATGCAATCCGCATCCTAATAATCATACTCTGATAACGATAAAATCTTCGAGCTATTCGAATGCAATTCATTACAGTATACTCGAAATCTTGAAAAATGAGTTTGGCGTTAAAATGGAAAAAAACAATTTTAGCCCATTAAGAATTATTTTTAAAAAATAATGGAGATGTAAAGGTGGTACCCAACTGCTATGGCCGGTAAGGAGCTCTGCTAACAACAAAATACTGTGTAGTGATTTTGACTAGTATCGAATATAGGGGGTTCACTCAACTGGCGCGCGTCCATTTGATTCCCGAAAATTGATAAAAATGATAAAAAAAAATATTAGAAAAATCATGTGGTTATCGTAATCGCTAATAATTGTAATCTTGGTGAATTAATGGAAATACTATGATTAACAAGAAAAAACTTACCCCGATGCTGATATTAGCATAGAGTGCAATGCGCTCGTCCATTCCAGAATGTATTAGGACCTAAATAACTCGTTTCACTAAAATCTTAATCCATAAAATGAAAATAATTAATAAAAAATTCTATGACAAACATTTGAATTGCGGAAAATAAGGGTTTGTATCTTTAAACATAAATTGTTGGTACAGCATATTTGAAGAACATGCCGTATTTTTTTTCTAAAATAAGGGTTTTTAAAGTTCCTCCAGGGTGCCCTTATTTTAGAGATGCTTCTTATTTTTTCAAAGTCGATCAAAGTGGCCCCTTATTTTAGAGATATCCCTTATTTTAGGAAAAATACGGTATTTAGTTTGTTAAGAAAAAATAAACATAGTAGTCTACAATATCCTGTGTACTATGTACCTGTGTTCCGTAGAACATTGCGACGCAAATGCCGTAAACTAATGGGGTTATTGCTATTCCGAGTGCCACGATCAGCAGTTTTCGGGTCCATTTGGTGCACAAAATGGAAATTAGACCAAATTGTCTGCCTTCGTCATCAATTTGCTCATTCAAAATGCTCAAGTCTGGCTTCTTCGATGCGGCCAGATTGCCGCCAATTTCACTAAAGATATAACATTACTTAAGGTTACCTATCTCCTTCATTATCATCCAATTTAATCCCTAACTAATTAATAAGCATCATCTAAAATTATTAGAGGCAATTTTAAGAAATAAATTTATCAAATAATAGAAATAATCGTTTTTAATTTAATCCCTAACTAATTAATAAGCATCATCTAAAATTATTAGAGGCAATTTTAAGAAATAAATTTATCAAATAATAGAAATAATCGAGAGAGCTTATTTTTACAAAAGTTATGGCCATAAAAAATATAAAAAAATTTACAAAAATTTTTAACCACTTGGCCCATTTAAAAAGTTAGAATCAAATCGTAGTTCATTGGTAGTTTTTTCGTGGAAACAAATCTCTTTCATAAAATTGTTTTTAAAAATTTATATGGTGAAATTGTTAAATTTGTAATTTAGATTTAAACATGAAATGTTAAAGTTAGACGGGATCTCTTCCTATAAAGGGGAATTTTTCCGTGGTGGGTCGTTTCCTGAAAATCGGCAATATTGATTTTTTGTCTTCAACAGAGGGGCGTTTCCTGAAAATCGGCAAAAAAGGGCGTTTCCTGAAAATCGGCAAAAATGGGCATTTCCTGAAAATCGGCAAAAATGGGCGTTTCCTGAAAATCGGCAAAATCCTTTTTTATATCTAACAAAATTTCTAATTACTAAATGATTAAAGACGAAACGACTACTTAAATTCTAAAAATCATAAATATAAGATGAAAATTGAAAATATAAATAAATATAAATAAATAATTTTAATCCTGATTAATTAATATTTACAATGTTCAAGACCATGGAAAATTAAATTCAAAAAATTTTAAAACCAATCAAGTTTTCATTATTTGTTCAATTATTCTTTGTAAGATAGAATTTTTGAAAAATAATATTTTAAAATCATGATACCGAAAGGTTCAATTGATCGAGCTTGAACTCTAACTTTTTGCCCTACGGCAATTAAAGTCTCAAATTTCGTAGAAAATAATTTTTGAAAATTAGATGTTGAGAAAAAAAATAAAATGAAGAAAAGTTAGCCTGTTTTTTTAAATAACAATTTATAAAGACGAGTATTTCATGAGTAATTTTTTAAAACCCTCAAGTGCCGAATTAAGGGAAAAATTGAAAAAATGAAAACTTGTTAGGTTTTAAAATTTTTGAATTTAATTTTCCATGGTCTTGAACATTGTAAATATTAATTAATCAGGATTAAAATTATTTATTTATATTTATTTATATTTTCANGATTCAAGTAAAATCTTAGCAAAACCGGATATTTTTAAAGAATTACCGAAGTTCCCTTTTTGTTTGTACGGTCGTTTTGCGCAATTGTCTGAGCGTGGTGTAAGCCTGTTCCATCTGATCGGCCCCCGCCAGCCACCGGGGACTTTCGGGCATGAAAAAGCAGTGGAAAACCAGCAAAATCAGGGCCGGAAAAATCACAATGCCATTCATCCATCGCCAAATCGAATTGCTGAAATTGCAAAATATAATTAATAATTTATTTATTTTATTTGATAGGGAATTAAATTTTATTAATATAATTTTTACTAGTTGTAGTAGAGATTGCCAAGGACGGCGCTGACAATGTAGGCGATGAGTTCGCCGAGAACAATAAAAAATGAGTTGAGGGTGACCATTTTGGAGCGGGACTCGGCTGTCGAGATTTCGGCGACAAAGACGGGACTAACCGCGGTTTGTCCGCCGGCGGCGAAGCCAAGAAGGGCACGGAAGGGCACCAAAAACTTAAAAAAGGAAAATTAAATTTTTAGAACCTGTAAGATAGGAAAATCTGAGGGATAATTATTATTTTTTAGTTTGCGAAAATAGTTACTTTTGCAGTTTAGGTGACCTATGAGGATCGATTCGATTTTTCAAAGAAAAAAGAAACCATATCCAATCTACTAAAATTAGGCGTTTTTATGAGAAATATTTTACAAAAATTTATTTAATTTCATTTTTAAATTCTTTTGACTATAAATTAAACGATAAATAAGTCTTGATTTTTATTGGAATTGAGTATTCTTAAGATAAAACTAATCTTGATCACCCAAAAGCTCGGCGACAATACAGCGCAGATGACGCCTACAATGAACAACACATCAAAGGCGATCAGTACACGTTTGCGGCCAAAGTGATCGGCCAGTTTGCCCCCGATCAGTGATCCGATACCGCCACCAACCAAAATGGAACTGGTCACAACGCCCTTCTTCAATGCGTCCAGACCAAGTTCCTTCTCCATGAACATCAACTAAATTTAGAAAACAATCAAAGATTTTAAAATCAGAAAGCATCTGAATTTTATAAATTTATCATTTTTGAGATTTTATGAAACTATGCCTAGAAGCGATCCAAAAATACATAAAAAACTAATAGAAGATAACGAAATTCAAATTATTACTACCATAGTATTTGAAAAGAAAAAAATAAAATACTAAATCTTTTTTCAATTTATTGACAAAAGACTAGAAAAAAACTAGGAAATGATGTAAAAATTTTCATTTTGTCATTTTATTAAGAATAAAAAATAATAACAACTCTAAATACCCTGAATCATATAAAAACAAAAAAATAATAAAACAAACTGATCCGCTGATCACGGAGGCGGAATAGCCAAACAGAAATCCAGCAGAAGAGCAGGCCCAGCTTATGATAGTCAAGAACCGATTTGGCATTCCGCCTCCGATGGAATAAGCCATGGAAACGGTAGAGATGCACCGCTCGGGAGTGACAGGGACCACGCCGACCATTTTGATCTGACTTTTAGTTCAAAATTTTTATTGGGTTTTCTTAATTAAGAATACTCAAAAATGGAAAAAAGGATTAGAAATATTATAAATAACATTAGAAAATCGAAATAAAATTGGAACTTTTCACGAGTCTAAAAAAAGATCCTAAAAAAGTCCTAAAATTTAGAATAATTGATAGTTCAAGCGGCTTAAATGGCTTTTTAAAAGAATTTCTCCCTTTTTAATAGCAACTAAATAATTTTTAATGATTTTTTTGGTTTTTAAATTTCTTAAATTTTCTAAGGTTAAATTTAACTATTTATAGACATTGTCAAAGCACATATTTGACAAAGTTTAGACATGGTCTATCGCCAAAAGGTCGACCATTTTAACCGCGTTCTTCACAGCATAAACAAACAATTGGTCAAGTGGGTGATCCTCAGAGCCTCAATATTGCTGTGCTCTTCCTCCAAAAATCGGAAATAGCTTACACAATAACGAATTCTTAGCTCTTTCACAAAATAGTTTCCGATGCTTCTAAAAAATGATGTTCATTTCAGTCGACTCAAAAAGAAAAATTATGCTTACAAGTTGGAAATTTTAGAATGTTTAAAATCCAATTTATTTTTTAATTAGCAAAAATTCGAATATTAAAAAGTAAAATGTTAAGGGCAAAGATCCTTTTAAATAAAACATTCTTTGGTAATAGATAACACTAATATAAACCCTGATATTAAATGATTTAAAAACAATTTAAATTTTAAGAAGGGTAAAAACACAAAATTTTATTGCTTAAATCTCTCGTAATATTATATTGAAAGTTGTTGATCTTTTGCGTTTTAGGGAAGAACTTCTAACAACAATGTATGTCTTAAAAGGAAATTTTGTATGAATAAAAATGTATCCATGTTCCGAAAGAAAATTTATAAGACGAAGTCGAACTATTTTTGAATGTAGAACAAAAGGAGGATGGTATAAATAATAATTACTTCTGTAAACTATTTTCGCATGCATTTCAAAGACTTCTTGTCTTGGTTCATCACTCTTGCTTTACTCTCTATTTTTGCTCTATAACTTATGTACCATTTCATGTAAAATTGTCTTTCAATGTGCTTTGTATAAACGGTGCTATGGCGTTTTTAAAAAATGTGCCAAAACCCAGTATGTTCTCTAAAAACTTTTTTGTAAAGCTTTCTAGACCAAAACTTCCAGCGACAAAATTATGCAGAATTTTATACTTTACCTTCTGGTATCTTTAGTTTTTCGAAAATCGAACGAAAAGTTCGAAGTTTTCTTGAAACATCCTATTTTTCGATATTTTCGAAAAAAGAAGCCTAGAAGGCTTTATAAAAAGTTTTTGGAGAACATACTGGGTTTTGGCACATTTTTAAAAAACGCCCATTAAGGCACTTTTTTAAAACGACCCAGCACCATCAGTACCCGTCTCCGCGGTGACCCGTCCCTGCGGGAATAAATCAACTAAATTTAGTCGCATTTTATTACAACAATCTTCATCGGTACAGTATGATCAATCTGATCAGTTTTTGGTGAACAATAAATTTTTCTGCCATGTCTAATGCTTCTATCTATCATAGTAATCATTTTGTGATCTCAGATCACTCCGCTCAGTACTTCTTCGGATCTGTCTGATCAATCCTCTCCTCCTCCTCCTCCTCCCCCATCTCCGTTCGGCTCTCCCCCTCCTCTTCGGTGATTTTGCTTAACCGTGCCTCGGTAAGCCGTCTCGACTTCTTCTCTCCTGGCCTTTTCAGCGCTTTCCAGTCACCGATCTATAATATGCCAAATTAACAATTTTCTATGGATGGCATAATTGATAATCGTAGAAATAATTATTACGATCGAGACTTTTATTCCGTCCCTAATCAAATATGATCTTCACTGCCAAGTAGATTTCGGTTTCAAAGCAAAAGTAGGTAATAATGATTTAAAATAATTATAAGGATGACTGATCAATTTTTGTTCAACCCAAGTTTGTTCTAGAAACGAATACTATTCAGTCTGATTTAGTGAAGAGGCTGAATTATTAGGATAATATTCAAAATTTTTAGTTATTATTCCAATTTTATTATAAGTAAGCTATGTTTAGGCTGTTTAAGAACTATTTAAACAATTCAAGCTGAGGTATGGAATTTTTTTATTGAATTTTCAAAGATCAAATTTGCATACTGTATTAGGCGACTTTTTTTTATATTATTTCGATTTTTCACTTTCACCTGCAATTGCCTTTCCAATTCCTCCAACGACTTGAGCTTCGTCTCCGGGGCAAACATCCAGATGAAGACCAGGAAGACGAAGCCGATTCCGGCCAGGAACAGGAAGGTGGGCCAGTAACCGAACTGCTCCATGGCCATCGGGAACACCAGCCCCTCCGCACAATTGGTGGCCTAAGAATTTATTGGATTCAAATTTTCATTAAAGTTAGCCTTTTTTCTTTAATCAAAAATCCTTACAAAGGAGACCAATGTCGATAGACCAACGCCAATGCCTCGAATGTCCAATGGGAACATCTCGGCCATCAAAAGCCTTAAAATTATTATACATGAATTTTTAGTTCAATTTTTAGGATAGATCCACCAGAATCAAAATATGTTGATTAAAAGTTTTTTGGATTTACAAAAAAAATTAAGAAATCTCTGATGAGATATTTTCGCTTAAATTATTTTGTTCTATTCCGGATGTTAAACCCTGACCTGGGTTTTGCTATTTACTGACCATGTTACGGGTCCGATGCTGGCCTGGAAGAAGAACAAAAACACCAGAAGTGAGCCCAAAATGCTCCAGGCCCTGATCGGGCCCTCGGGGATGAAATAAGCACAGGCGGCGACCATCAGATGGGTGAAGATGGCCCCGATTTGGCCGATCATCAGCATCCGACGCCGACCCATCCGCTCGATGATTTGGATACCGAACAAGGTGGAGAGCCAGGAAATAACCTGGGTGTGATCAAAAATACTTTAGAAATTCCTTTAAAATAATTAATAATTCTTCTATTTTTTTAGGTCAATCTTTCAAGGAGAGCAGGACATCCATAAAATGGATTAAAATGGATTTTTGGAAATAAAATTCTCTTCATTTGAAACGCGTTACAATATGGCCTTTTCCTGCTATTTATTTACCAGATATATGTAACGAGCTATAAAGGGTGCTAGGTCTTTAAAAAAAGGGCCCAATGTGGGCGTTAAAAAAAGGCCCAATGCGGCCAGTCTGTACTAAAACTTTTTTGTTAGACCTGTTAGACAAAATGTTTAAAAGGCAAAATTGTTCAGAATTTTATGCTGATTCGAATGGTATAAAAATTATTTCGAAATTCGAACAAAAAGATCGAAATATCCCCTAAAAACCCTAATTTTCAGTATTTCGGAAAAATTTCGAACTTTTTGTTCGAATTTCGAAATAATTTTTATACCATTCGAATCAGCATAAAATTCTGAACAATTTTGCCTTTTATACTTTTTATCTAACAGGTCTAACAAAAAAGTTTTAGTACAGACTGGCCGCATTGGGCCTTTTTTTAACGCCCACATTGGGCCCTTTTTTTAAAGACCCAGCACCCTATAAAGCACCTTCGTATTTTCTCACGCGCTGAGTCATTTCAGCCTAAAGTGCAAAATGGGCGTTTCCGCCTAAAGTGCAAAAATAACATATCAGTCCCAGAAAACTTTTTTATTCGACTTGTCAGACAAAAAATATAAAAGGAATTTTTTGGGGACTGATATGTTATTTTTGCACTTTAGGCCAGGGATGCGATCTGTCCTGATTTATCAGATTTGTCCTGATTTGGAGGGTCCAGATCTGACAAAATAAAAATGTCCTGATTTGTCAGAGTTGTCCTGATTTTCGACCTATGTCCTTATTTTGTCCTGATTTTCGGATAATTGCTCAAATTTCTCAAAAAATGACCAATTTTCTTAAGGAAAAGGGACTAAATTTTCAAAAATTTCTCCGGCGGCCCCTGTCGGGACCGCCGGCACCGCGCAAAACTCTTTCTTAAGAGAAAGGTTCAAAATTCGCTAAGACAAAAAATCACTCAATTTCCTTTGAAAAATCAAAAAATTTTCCCCGCCCAAAATCCCTCCCCTCACAATCAGATGTACGGTTTACTGCTCATTTTCTTCGCCCAAATTGTTAAAATTGATCATGGGTGGGCGAGAAATATAATTTTTGAAGTTTTATTTACACGAATAAACAAAAGCATTTTATAAA
>LDKF01004489.1:0-10193 GCA_001026735.1 Rotylenchulus reniformis | reverse complement strand
CGTCCCCGGCCGATTTTTCATCCCCGTCCCCGTCCCCGACCGAGCCATCCCCGGAAATCCCCGTCCCCGATTTTTTCAAAATCCCCGTCCCCGTGCAACCCTACTTTTAAATCACAAATATATCCAAAAAAATCATTTTAAAATTTTTGCACTATTAGCTTTTTAATTTTCATATGGATTTTTGCAATCATACAAAGTTGAAAGTGATCTTTCTCTAAAATTTCATATAAAAAATTTACACAAAATTCGATAATATAAAATTAAAAATTTCAAAATAAAAAATGCCTACTAATATCCTTTATAAACATTTTTAAAGCTTTACTGAATTTTATTTTCTATCTTTGGGCTTTCATTTTTTTGATATTTCTCTGACATCTTGGAAATATTCTGTTAAAAATCTTTTTTTTTTATTTTTTGAAAATTTCAATATTTTTTAAGGAACTGCGGAAAACTAAAAAGCAAAATAAAAGAAAATTTTGACCAAATAATCTTTTAAAAAATTCTTAGTTTGTTGGCCAAAGTGAATAATTTCCTAGGTCCTAGAACCCATTAAAAATGGAATTTTCGAAAAATAAAAAGAGCAGGATATACATTCGAGGCCCTAGAAGGTATTTTTATTAATAAATATTTATTTTTCAAACACCTGATGGGCGTAAAGGCATTCCGCAAATGGAATGTAAGAAGAGTAGCAAAATTAATGAAAAATAATCCATTTAAAAATAATAAATTAAATATTGATGATGAAAAAAGGTGAAATTTTTATATAGATTATACACTTTTTTATTATGAAATGAATAGGAAATTATGAATCGATAAGAATTATTTATTTGTATATGTAATGAGGAAAAATTTTGTGGTTAATAATTATTTTTTAGATTAAATGTTTTGAATATTTGAGATCCATAAATGAATATTTTTATTTAAATTTTTTAATAATAAACCATTTTGTGGACCATTTAAAATTTGGAATTTTTTATGTGCAAATGCAAACACAATGAATTTTTTTAATTTATTATTTTTGTTATTTGCTAACAATTTTGCCATTTTCATCCGTATGATGCGTTTGGGCGAAAAGTACCAGAATGGATTTTGATGAATGAGAAGTACTCAATGTTAAGATACCTACCTTATAAAAATTAAGTAAAATTATTTCTTGATAATGATCTTACATTATTTTGATGTTTTTTGAGCTCTATTTTTTCATATCTTATAGCAGGTACATATAAGAGATTTATTAATTCTTCTCTTTTCAACTTGTACATTTTGAGCGTAAATTAAAAAATTTAAACCAAAAATGTTGTCCCTGTTTATTCATCATATTATTATGTAATACAACCATCATGGCAATTAGGGGGAATCATAATCGTGGTCCCATATGGTTGGGCAACGGTGGGGTTATAATGGCCATAATACTCATAACGATCATCATAACATAATCATCATCATGGTAGGTGCTGGGTCGTTTCAAAAAAAATATCAAAACTCAATATGTCCTCTTAAAAACTTTTTTGCAAGACTTGTTAGACAAAAAGTATAAGAAGCAAAATTGTGCAGAATTTTATGCTCTATCTTTTGGTATTTTTACTTTTCGAAATTCTAACCAAAAAGTTCGAACTTTTTTGAAGATATCGAAAATTAGGGTATTTCACGAAAATTTCGAACTTTTTGTTCGAATTTTGAAAAACTAAAAATACCAGCAGATAGAGCATAAAATTCTGCATAATTTTGTCACTGGAAGTTTTGATCTGACAAGTCTTACAAAACAGTTTTTGGAGAACATACTTGGTTTTGGCTCTTTTTTTAAAACGACCCAGCACCATCATGATCATGGTCCCATAATGAATTTTCGCTCGCTGAAAAAACAAAAAGACCAGTGTCTAGGAATCTGGAATCAGGATCATCTAGGAATCCTATCACCATCTCCGACAAATTGCCAAATCCATGGGTTGTAATCTGAAAAAATAAAAATAATTAAAATTCGACATAGGCAATCGCCACCATAGTTGTCATTATTTTGGGTCAATTGTTCAATTTTGGCACGACATATTGGACAGGTATTGGACACAAGTAGCCTTAAGAGCAAAAATTTCGGAAGAAATTTTTTTTGAAAAATTAGCAAAAAAAAAATTTGAAAATTTATTTTGGTTATTCAAATTATCGTCTTTTGGCATCATGCATTTTTTATCATGATAAACCAAAAGGTTGTGATAAAAGATTAAAATCATGTTGCTTAAAGGCATATTTTTAATTTTTGCAAACTATACAACTTGGGAATTTTTCTAAATTAAGTCAAACGGTGGCAAATTTTTTTAGTAAAATTTTTTGCTATAAGTGAAATTTTATGAACTATAACTTGTAAGCGCATTAGGAATTCATTTTAAAAAATCCTTAAAATAGAGTGCCGCAATTTAAAAAACCGAATCCCGATGGTGAATCACATTCTAAATAGTGCCAGAAAATTTTCTAAGAATTTAAGAATTTATAATAAAAAATTAAATCAATTAAAAATCGAATTTTACCAATTTAAAATTTTTTACCATTTTTCGACACAATCCTCGTGGAACTTGTGCTTAAATAGACCACTATTAATTATTATAAAATTTATTTTTCACCTGACAAGGCAACTCTTTGGTCCCACACTTTGTTGGGAATCGTAGGAAAACGCTCAGAAACGCGTTTTTAGATATATTTAAACGTTTTTCGATGAACTTTTTTTCCCTATTTTCCCTATTTCTATAAGCGCGGCTAAATTTTTCCCTATTTCGCGACTTTTCTCCCTATTTTTCCCTATTTTTGCCCATTTTTAAGAAATTCTTCACAAAAATGCAATAAAACCCTAAAATTTTAGATTTTTTGGAAAAATTTTTAGTTTTTTCCGAAAATTTTTTGGAAAAATTTTAGTTTTTTTCTAAAAATTTTTCAAAAATTTTTTCACAAATTTTTGAAAAAATTCAAAAACTTTTTTAATTTTTTTTAATTTTATATTGTATGAATCCTCAATTTTTATATTGAAAACATCTCAAGATATGGTTAATTTGGTTTTAAAAAGGCTTAGTATGCTTTTTAGATGAAATTTTTGAATTTTTAGGTCATATTTTGGGTTAAAAAAATTTCCCTATTTTTGCCTATTTTCGCTAGATAGCTCCCTATTTTCTCCCTATTTTGGCTTAGGGAAATTCCCTAAAAGTGCCAGCCCTAGTGATGAATAAAAAATAAATAAAATTTTCAATTCCATTGCTTTTCAGAAAATAAAAAATGAGAATAAATATTTGCTCATCTTTTGCTTATTTTGCTACCCGTTTAAAACTCATAAAAAAAATATTTTTTTTGTTTTTTCTTTTTATAGATTTTTTACAAGCATCATACACCTATTACGTAATATGGCCCTTGATCACTTGCCGAATTTCTTATTGCATTTGTGTCCATTATGAATATTTATGTGCAAATGTTTCAAGATTTTTACAATTAATTATGTGTTGGCCATAAATTTGCTTTTATTGCATATATTTTAAGTTAATAATTTTAATGTTTTTTTGTAATAATTAGTTATTGCTTGGCTTTGTCATTAATTTGATGCAAAGATGGATGAAATTCTTGATTTTGCTTTTTTACCAAAATTTTTTTGAATTGGGCCTTCGCTCTGCTATTTTCATAAAATCAGTTTTTCGAAATGGAAAATTGTTTTTTTTTGAAAATTTTAAAGGTATTTCAAAACGAAAAACATGTTTTCAGAACAAATGACATATTTCTTTATGATGCAAATTAACAAGGCCATTATTATGCTTTAAAATTTATTTGAATAAATTTGTTGCATTTTTGCACTATTTTTACTTGCTTTAGCATATTTTATATTGCATTTTTTTTTAATTTTGATATTTTACATGTTCTTTTTTGTTGCCTATATTCCACAATATTTATATGTACTAAATAGGAATTACATATGAAAATAAGAAACTAAAATTTTATTTTTTGCAATCATTTAAAATTTTATTGGGGTGGAAAGAAAGTTCTGTCATAGTAGAATGAAAATTTTAAAATTTTAATTTTTCAATTAGTATCCTTAAAGGAATTTGTTGTTAAATGAAAGCCTGTAATCCCCTGATTCTTATAAAATTTTTCAAAAAATTTAGCTTAAATTTTCCCTGTCGAAAAAATTGTCTGTAAGCAAGTTGACCCAATGTGTAGAAATTTTAATCGTTTTAGAAAAATTATTAAAAACGCACAGAAAAATGAAAATCGACGACCGATATAGAAAATTAACTGTGGAGAATTTGAATTTAATCTTAAAAAATCGAATCACTATTAATTTTAAGGTGCTTCGAGACTTTCAACATAGTGTTTAAATTTCATTATTTGCCTTAAAAATGTTATTTTTACAAATAAAAGAAAAAGATTTAATTATTTAATTTTAGTTAGTTCACCGAAATCTATCGAATAATGATTAAAGTAATTGATAAAATTCATTTTGCGCAAAAATAATTTTTTCGACCATACTTTACACCTTTACAGAGTTTCATATTTTTAATGATTTATTTATATTCTATCCGATAGAGCACGGCGAGGACATTTATTTAGACATTTTTTTTACTTGTAGACATTCTTGTTTTAATGAATTTTTAGATATTATGAAGCATTTACATGAACGATATCTATTTTTGCACTTTGTGCCCAAACGAGATAGCACCGAAAAAAACATCGAAAGTTTCAAAATCGAAATTTCAGCACAGCCCTAATTTTAACTTAAAAAATCAATTTTTATTCCTTTTCCATCATCAAAATGTTGTGGTCAAACCAAAATAGTTTTTCTAAAGCTTGCTAGGCCATTACAATAAATAAAAAAGAAGACAGAATTTAATGCGCAATCTTTTGATAGTTTTATTACTTTAATTTCCTTTAAAAATTATTTTTTTATTCCTTTAAAAAAGGTTCATAATTTTTCAATTTTTGAATGGTGCTATGTCGTTTGGGCCAAAAGTGCCAAAATGATTTTTTATTAAAAATACATGGGAGTAATACATATTTGTAAATCGAGCAATTTACCTGTTTACATTAGAAATGGTGCTATGGCTTTAAAAAAATATAATGGACGTTTTAAAAAAATAGATCAAAACAATATGTCCTCTAAAAACTTTTTAGTTAGACCTGTTAGACCTAAAGTATAAAAGGCAAAGTTGTACAGAATTTTATGCTCTATCTGCTGGTATAAAAATTTTCGAATTTCGAACAAAAATGCCGAAAAAGGACGAAAAAACCGTCTTTTTCGATATTTTTGACTTTTTCGATATTTTTGTAGGCAATTTGAAAAAAATTTTATACCAGCAGATAGAGCATAAAATTCTGCACAACTTTGCCTTTTATATATTTGGTCTAACAGGTCTAACAAAAAAGTTTTAAGAGGACATATTGAGTTTTAATCTATTTTTTTAAAACGCCCATTATGATATTTTGTTAAACGACCCAGCAGCTTAGAAATTACAATTGTTAAAAATACGTAATATAAAGTTATTTTAAACATATTTTTTGCCTATATTTTTAGTATGGAATAAGCTTTTTGATGCCTAACATCATTTGTTTTTAAGCTATATTTTGATTTTATTATGTTTAAACCAAATATGCTCATTTTTCACTTTTTTCTATTTGCCTTTTCAAGAAATTACCTAGGTAGTACCCTAAATATACCTTTTGGCATTTTTAGTTTAAATTCCCATATAATTTTCATAAAAAATCATTTTGGCACTTTTGGCCGAAACGACTCAGCACGTTTTTGAACATTTGGACTCTTTTTCGAGAAAGCTGGCCTTGTATCACATTATTACTCAAAATCAAAACTGTCATCATGGGCTCCCTTTATTTCCTCCAAACCTTTTTTCCTCCAATAATGCAAAAATGTTCATTTCCTCCAATAATGTAAAAACCTAAGATTATTCAAAAATTTCACAGGCTTGAGGTTTTCAATAAATTTCACAAGCTTGAGGTTTTCAATAAATTTCACAGGCTTGGGGTTTTCAATAAATTTCACAGGCTTTAGGTTTTCAATAAATTTCACAAGCTTGAGGTTTTCAATAAATTTTCACAGGCTTGGGTTTTCAATAAATTTCACAGGCTTGGGGTTTTCAACATTTCAAATGCCTGAAATTTTCAAAAAATTCATAGGCCTCAGGATTTTTATTTTTAAAAATTTCATAAGTAAACTTTTAAATTTTTGTTGGACATATTTTTGGGTGTAGCTGGGCAGAATTTACATGTTAACTGATCAGTTATCAGTTTTTTTAACTGTTCAGCTATTAAAAATCAGACCTTTTTGGTCAATAACCCTCCAGTTATTCAGTAAGATTTTTTCCAGTTCAAAACCTTCAAATTTTCAGTCCGAGCTTTTTCTTAGTCATTAATGTTGTGACCGTGATAAGATTCGCTCTTGCGAAACGATATAATTCCCTGTTGTAATTCCCTAATCACATTGTATCATATTGTATTAGTTTGTACCACAGCACCACCTATATAAGGGATCCATTTCTCATCAATTAGCACTTCCCCAATCAGCACTTCCCCTATTACTATTATTCCATTCCAATAAACATATTATTCTATTCTTCTGTGTGTTCGACACCCCCTTGGACCGGTCGTACACAACAATTAGGTAACCTTCCAAATATATTGAAAACCTCAAACCTGTGAAATTTTTGAATTTAATTTATTTTTAAATGTAAATTTAAAAACTGGAGGAAATAAAAATTTGGAGGAAATGAACATTTTTACATTATTGGAGGAAATGAACATTTTTACATTATTGGAGGAAATATAGTGTCGGCGTCATCATGTTCCATTAATACTAGGGAGATTCATAGTCATAATGGTCATAGTAGTCATCATGGTCTCAGCGTCGTTGATCATTATAATAATGTGCATCATGCTCACTGTCATTGTCCCATGGTGTTCCTTCGGGGTCAAAAAAGATCATAATGCTCCACATGATCAGGATAATGGGGGCCATAGTCCGAGTCATAATTATAATCATCATGCTCATGGTGGATTTTCGCCCAGCGAAAAATCTAGAAATCTGAACACATCATCATCTCGGACAAACTGCCATTTTGACGAGTTCAAATCTGAAAAATAAAAATAAATTAAAAATTCGGCAAAAAATGACCATCACCATGATTGCCATTGTTTTGGGCCAATTGTTCAATTTCGGCACGACATATTGGACAAGTTTTGGACATTTCTAACCTGTGGCGCAAAAATTTCGGAAGAGAATTGGAATTTGTTGGAAAACATTAAGCATTTGGATTCGGACTCTATTTTGTGTCCCCATCACTTGTTTTTTTTACGAATGTTTGAGCAATAACAAATTTTGAGGGTGAGGGTCAACTGAGTCCCCATGATTGAGTCCCCAGGGTGGAAAAATGATTATAGCTTTTTTCATGTAAAACTTAGAAAAGTGAGTTTAGTGTCAAAAGATAGCCCTAAATGTATGCTATAAAATTGCAAAAGCAACTATCCGGTTTTAGCCAATTAGAAAAAAAAAGTTATGGCCAGATTTTGGCCAAAATCACGATTTTATGGTATAATATGGCCATAATGTATTTCACTTGGCCATTTCGAATTGTCTCTTTACAATTTTATAGCAGACATTCAGGGCTATCCTTTGACATCAATCTCGTTTTTCTAGGTTTATTTGAACCGAGTTATAACCATTTTTCCACCCTGGGGACTCAATCGTAGGGACTTATCAGTTGGTTACCCGACATTTGCGCGCCATTTGTAATAATTCGGTTCAGACGAAACCTATACGGACGAGTTTGAAAAATAGAGCAAAAATTACCTATAAATTGATTCTAAGCCAATTCAATTTTGTTCACTATGAAAAAAGTTATGGCAAAAATCAATTGGATGATTTCGGCCAATTCTCAGTATTTTGGCCATAACTTTTTTTTCAACAGATCAATTCGAATGGGCCTAGGCTCAATTTGTAGCTAATTTTCTGCTTTATTTTTTTGATGCCAAATTCGCTTCTTCATTATTCGTTTGAACCTAGTTATAATAGATGGCGCGCAAATGTCTAGCGCGCAAATGACGACTCAGTTGACCGAGTCCGAAATTTTGATGTACAAAAATTTTAACGAGTACAAGTAATTAATCCTTTCTTTTATTAATAATTTATACATTGCAATTATGCTCTTGATTTTATGACAAAAAATTCCAACATAAGCGCATAAAATTGTTAAATTTTTCGTAAAAATATGCACAAAAATTTTGATAAAATAGTATATAAAAAATTTTAAAGCAAATTTATATATATTTAAGGATAAAATTTATACAAGAAAACACCAATCTCCCAATTCTTCAAAACTCTGGAAATCGATTTTCGTGAAAATAATTTTTACGTAAAATCATCAATAAGAGTTAAAATAATTTTAAAAACTAAACTTTTATCTTAAAAATCCAATTTTACCTAGTAAAACTAAGGATTCCCATTTGATAGAATATTGTGTTAAAAATAATATATAACTACCAAGTTATAAAAAAATATTAAAATTGAAAGGCGGAATTCAAAAACAATTTCCAACTAGAACAAGAAAATTTATAAATAAATAATCATTTATTTTATTTTTTTTTTGACACAATCCTCGTGGAATTTGTGCTAAATTAAGCTTTAAAAAATTTTTTAAATATATTTTTTCACCCGACAAGGCAAATCTTTCGTCTTATATTTGGAACCACTCGATTCTCCCTGTTCTTCGCCAAGTTTCAATTTAATTTTCATCATTTTATAACATTTTTCGGCAATTTTTCTCCAAATTCCTCCGTTTTCTTTCAATTTCTCGATCTTTTGCTGATTTTTTGGACTCTCATTTCCGGCATCTTGTGCCATTTCACCCAGACAAATGGCACATGTTTTATTTTCATCGTCCTCGGCTTCTTAGAAATTTGAAAAAAAAATTTTTATCCACTACATAGACCCGGAAGATGTCTTATTTCTAGGGTCAGTTTTTATATACAATTGCATATCTTTTGCGGGCTCAGAACGGCCTGAAAATCACGTAAAACACATTTTTTGCATAATTTGAACCTTCTAGAATGGTTTTCTAACTGTATATTTCTTGCATATTTTAGACTTTTTGTGCATATTTTGCATATTTTCGGCCATTTTTTATTCCGCATAACATATTTTGGCATTATTGAGCATATTTTTCAAATTTTGGACCGATTTTTGAAAAAAGAACCATTAAAATGGCGAAAATTTTGTTTTAAGAAAATAGGCAAAATTCCATTTTGATAATCAAAATTGTACATAGAAAAGTCATAAAAATGAGAAAAAGTGCATTTTTCTCCTTTTTTGGGGAATTTTTTGCAACTTTATTTTTTGTCTTGAAAATACGTTGAATTTGCAAATAACCACTTTAAATAGTTCAGAATTGCTTTTTAGACAAAAATCTTGCATTTTTAAGTCATATTTTGCAAAAATTTGTGCATATAAAATTGACCCTACTTATTTCTAAGGGTCGTCCTTAATTTTAAGATAACCATTTTTTAAAAAATAAAATATCTTTTTTTCCAAATAATTGTCGTTACCTTTTTTCGATACATGTCCTTATTGATAATTTTACTTTCCTAGTTTATATACCCATTTTGACCCCCCCTCCCAAATTTTGAATTTTTCCTTTTCGTAAAATCATCCAAAAACAATATCCCTAGGATAATTTTGACGCAGAAACCGATGCTGGACATAAAAAATTTGACGTCATTTTTTGACGCTGACGTCAAAAATAATTTTCGAAAAATTTTGACGCCAGTCAAAAAAGCGACGTCAGATGACGCAGCACCTCAAAACTGACATCAGAATCGGATTATGCGTTAAAATTACCAAAGGGAAGTCACTTTACAATAAAAATTTTTTTCAAAATTTTGGGTGTCAAAATTGATATACAAACTAGGAAATTACCTCCTTATTTTGTCCTTATTTTTGAGATTTTGAAGAAAAATCCTTCACAAAAATAAAATATTTTTCCTTAAGAGAGGGCCTAAATATCATCTCCGATAAAAATATATAGCAAAATTGTGAGCGATTGTAATCTGCATCTTTCAGATGATAAATATCTTTGATTTTCAAAAAATCCATTATTTAATTTATTCAATATCTGGTTTTTAAGAATGGGTTTTCTGTCCTGGGTCTATGATGCCTGATACATATA
>LDKF01004486.1:2871-15164 GCA_001026735.1 Rotylenchulus reniformis | reverse complement strand
ATGGATAGATGAGGGGGGGATGGGGACAAATGCGCGTTCTGGGATGGGTGGGTGCCGTCCTATTCCCCTCCCCCCTCTCCTCTCCCTCCTTCCCAGCAGCAGCCGGACCGTCGAAATTGGACGCGTTTGTAAGTCGGGAGAGGAAGGGGAGGGATCGCGAGAAGAAGGAAAGGACGGGGCGGATAAAGCGCCCCCTCCCCCGCCGCCGCTTTGGCGGCTTGCTTGGCCCACTGTCTCGTTTCCTTTCTTTCGCTGCCGCTGGCCAAGATCGATGCTTTTGCTGGCGAGTGGAGCAAAGCAAAGCAAAAGCATAGGAAAAGCGAAGAAAAGGGAAGGAAAAGCAGCAGAGAGCATGCAGAAGAGGGGAGGGGAGGGAAAGGGAGGGAGAGGACGATGTGTTAGCCCTTCACGGAAGGCGGAGGGATGGGGAATGGCACATCCAAATCGGCTAACATGAAAGGGAATCAAACGCGAACGAACACATGTGAGAGGGAGGGAAGACAGAGAGAATGATGGATGTGGATGGAACATGGAAAGATGAGAGGACGAGAGAGGAAAAGAAAGAGAGAGATAAGGGGAACAGGGATGTGGGAGAATGAATCAGTGAGCGGAGAGCGCAGAGTCATGAGATAGAGAAGAGTAGAGAGCATATCGGAAAATACATACTGCAGTGGTGATTTTTCTAAACTCCATAAGTTTAAAGAAAATTTTGATCCCGTTTATGAAACGACTGAAAAAATACGCCAATACATGCTCTATATTTAAAATGGTAACGGCGTCTTCTCGGCACTACTTGAAAGACGGGCTATCTTGAAAACCCCAAATTTAACAGGGGGGACCCTTTTCATTTGATATCAAAAAAAGTTTTTTTTTTCTATTTTTTCTTACTTTTTAACTACTTTTTGAGCAAAAGATTTGAAAAAACCAAAAAAAATTTTTAAAAATTTTTACCTAAAAGGGGGGACCCTTTTGGGGGGTTTTCAAGATAGCCCGTCTTTCAAGTAGTGCCGTCTTCTCCAACGCATGAATTGTTCAAGTGTCTAGTACTGTATTAGGAGCAATCAGTCGTATCAATATGCGGAGCGGTGGCAAAACACCTACACCCAAAACACCGACACTTTGAAAACCGCCATCAAAAACTTTTTCTACCCCCTACTAGGCCTAAAGTATAAAAGTAAATATATGCTTTGAAAAAACTTGATTTTTCGCATTTTTCCGAAAATTCCAAAAAAAATTCAAGATTTTCAAGGAAATCCAAAAAACCATCCAGGCCAAAAAATAGAGGATGTTTTTCTGCATATATTTACTTTTATTCTTTAGGCCTAGTAGGGGTAGAAAAAGTTTTTGATGGCGGTTTTCAAAGTGTCGATGTTTTGGGTGTCGGTGTTTTGCGAAGACCCGTCATGCACCGGCAGAGAACAAAACTTTCCTTTGAGGCAGAGAAAAATAATTAGTAAAAAATGGTAAATGCCACATTTAAATGCTTTGGCATATTGTTTTTCCGCTCGTTTCATATGTCGGCGACATTTTCCTATCGAGGTTAGAAAAATCACCACTGCAGTAAAGTGAAAATAGCCGCTCGTGAGAAACGCTTTGAATAAGGGATTTTCTGCAGCGAATTCCTTATTGTATTCCGCTACAGTAAAAGTAATACACAGAGAAAAAGAAAATCAGGCAAGAATATATTTTAGTGCAACATGGATGCGCGTCATAAAATCGCGGAGCTAAAAAAAAATTTGCGATTCTCAGGATTATTTACGCTGATTATACAAGCATTTGTAAGTATACAAATTTCCTTTTTCTCTTTTCCCTCTTGATTTCTTGCTACGATAAAAATTGGGCGCCGATTCAATTTCTTTGAATCCTCGATTTTTCGGAGCGAATTTCTTATTATCATCTGTTATGGGAAAAGTGAATGGAGAGAGAAAAAGAAATCAGACCAATATGTTTTAACACAACATGCTTCCGCGTCAAAAAATCGAGGAGCTAAAAAAATTGGAATTCAATGGCGTTTTTGCGCTCATTTTATGTTTGAATGGTAGAATTAAAAAGTCTCTCGATAGAAATAGATTTTCTATGATCTTTTAAAGCGAATCCCTTCTTGCAAAATACTGATCCGTTTATTTTTTTACCTCGAATCAGGAATGAGCCCATTTTATGAAACGAACAAAAAATATTATCAAAGTAAGGGAAAAAAGACAGATCGCCAACAAAGTGGATAATTGAAAGAAAAAAGAAACAAACAACAATCATTTAACATGGCATGCTTACGCGTCATGAATCCATAGAGCGGAAAAAGAATTTCATTTCTATGGATGTTTTACGCCGATTTTAACAATCTTTCGAAGGGATTTTTTTAAATTTTTTTTCAAAAAATAGCTATTGGTTATTTGTTCACATCGCGCTTTGTTCACATCGCACTTCACATTCACACGCAAACGCAATCGAAATACACAAGCAACTCGATATCCAAATAACTTTTATTAATCCGCGATACATCTATTTAAAATGTCAGAAGATTTTCCAACTGATTGTTTTTTTAGATTTTTCTGCAAATTTGCAATGCAAAAATATATTGCTCGAGGTATTCTTCGTTTACAACAAAATCATCAAGCCTTGGTATCTGCACGAAGTGTTTTTGAGGTTTGTTGTTTGTTTTTAGGATTTATGAAAACATACTTCGCATTTTGAATTCCATTTTAGAATCGTTTTTTCTAAAATGTCCCAAAGTTATCTTAACCTCATTATTCTTTTAGGCAGAATATTTTATACCATTTATGAATTTTGGGACCATAATTGGTAATGATTACACCTTAAATGAAGGACTTAAAACCAATTATTATGTGTTAAATTGATTATATTTTCCCAATATTATTAATTTCAGTCTGGAGATTCCCAATATGACTCACCGATTGAAGTAAGTTTTTGGGCGTGATAGCTGAAAAGTTGCAATTAGTGAATTGAAGTACGCCTCCAAGAACCGACAGTCAAAACAAAAAAAACCTAAAAATACCAAAAACCATTGGTATAAAAATTTCAAAGATTGATTTATTCAATAGCAACAAGAAACAACTGTCCAACTATCACCAGTTAAAATTTTTTATAATTTAAGGGAATGGGTAGAAAGATACCCAAGGAGTTTTCTTCTATACCAGCTATAGAAAGCCAAAAGAAGACCGTTGATGAAGTCATTGGAACTGAGAAGAAACCAACTGGACAATTGATATTGGACACTGACCCTAACAAAGAAATTATGGAAATTGGAGGTGTCCCCGAGGAGCACAGAGAAGTAAATGTTAAGTTCAGCAGAGCAAGAAAAAATATTTAAAAAATCAGGGAAGACGAGCGAGAATTTATATGCCCGCACGGACAGCAATGCAATCGGGATGGGACAACACGGGAGTGTGGAAGATTGAGCTGGACAACAGAGAGCGGTGGGAAAACCCGGCGATTGGATGGGCGAGCAGGTAAATCCTGGTGACCTAAATTGTTATAAATAATTCACAAAATCCATTAAAGTGCGGATCCGCTGAGCAACATAAGGTGATTTCATCCTGAGCAAATTAATATTTAAAGCAAATGAATTAAGTATGCAACTGAGTTTTGCTTCTCGGGAGGATGCCATCAATTTTTGCGAGAAAAATCGTTGGACCTATGAAATACATGAACCTAAAGTACATGCAATGTTTTTTGCCATTTATCATTTATCCAAGTTTTTCTTTAGATTCGTGAGGTCAAACCCAAAGCCTACGGGTCCAATTTTTCCTGGAACAAACGCACGAGGGTCAGTACGAAGTGAAAATAGAGACAATCATGCACCATCTTTGTAAAATCAAATAGATTGGACTTATATCTGTGAATAAATATTTTCATTATTTCCATTTCCTATTTTACGGGATTTTGCCTCTCTTTTTACATTAAATCAATTTTTGCACAAATTATTTTCAACATTATTGCTTGGAAAGGAACAATGTCAGCTGTAAACATTCCGGAGGCGAAAAATTCGGTGAAACCAGAACAAGTGACTGTGCAAAGGTTGTTGATTGAGAACGGCCAATTGATTGAAACTGCTGCAGAATATCAGAGGATGGGGAGGATAGAGGTGGGTGATCGGCGTGCCGACTTTTGCAGACCCGACATTTGCAGATAATTCGTCATTTTCCATTCATAACTCGATTCAAACGAAACCTACAGAAATGAGTTTAATATCCAAAGATAGAGCAAATAATAGGCTACAAAATAAACTAAAGCCCATTCAAATTGGTTCAATATGAAAAAAGTTATGGCCCAAATACTATGAATTTGGCCAAAAATATTAATTTGGCCATAACTTTTTTCACAAAAAATGAATTTAAATGGGCATAGGCTCATTTTTTAGCTAATTTTTTACCCTATTTTTGGTGTCAAACAAACATCTCTAAGTTTCGTTTAAACCGAGTTATAATGTGATCTGCAAATGTCGGGTCTGCAAAAGTCGTACCACGGGGTGATCGGTGTACGTACTGAACAATAATTGAGATTGTTTACTTTCTCCGGCTTAATAATTTAGCTTTTGTGGAGTTTTATTTGCAATTATGCTTTCATTGATTTTGTCCTTTCAGGACGCCATCAAGTACCAGGAAATGCTGCACAAAAATCTCATCTATCTTGCCAAGCTAGCCGATTCGAATTACACTTCACATCTATTGCAGGTCCCAGTTGTTTTTACAATCCATGAGCATTTGTTCACTATTTGTTGTTTTTCATTGCACACAGGAGCTTGGAGGAGTTACTGCCCCCGTGAATGAGCAACAACCTGTCGCCGCACAACCGGTGGCGATGGTNCCACAGCCGGCGACGGTCGTCGGCCACACTTCGCCCCCTCAGCTTCTCGCCCCTCCCGTTGTCCAACCACACCCGCAACAACATCATTCGCCGACTCAACCCCACCAGTCGCCTCATCTCACCCAGGCGACCACTGCACAACAATCGCCATCTTCAACAGTCGCCGCTTATCAGGCACCGACCGCCACCTATCAGCGGGTTCATCCAGCGATGCCGCCACCGATGCCCAGTCAGCAACAACACCCTCCGCAAATGGCCCCTCCCGCCGTTCAACATCACGCAATGATCTACGGAACAACAGGTAAAATGTAAAATACATGGTTAGGTGGATAGTAGAGGAAATTTGCGGATATTTAGCACAAGGACACCATCAATATGCGCCGGTTGGGACTGTCTATTCGCAGCCCATGGTCCAACAACAACATCAATTTGTTGCCCATCAGCAATATCAAATGGCGTATCCGCCCGTATCATCGCATTTAGCTGAAGCCCATCATCCTCATGGGTTCCAGCACCAACAAGTTATGCAACCGCCCATCATGCCCCCGGGATTTATGCAACAATCACAACAGAAGTGAAAGCTCCATTCGATATTGAAATTAGAAACATTCATTTTTTTAATATTTATTTTTTCAAACAAATAAAATTCTATATATTTTGACGAGAAAATCACCCATATTTTAAATTATTCCTGTCGAATTCTGATAATATTGGGTGATTTCCTTGCATGAGAAAAAAACAGCTGACAAGATGTGAAAAAATTATTGGTGCTGCATAGTCATCATAAAACAAAATTACTCTGCCATTTCCTCCTGCGGGTGATCTTGGTCGCTCAAGCTTTTGAAGTGTATCACGATCACAGTGATGTCATCTGAAAAATGCCCTTTCCATCTTGAACTTTAACTCGTTCGGCAGACCTCTGTAGTTCCTGGCCATACCGGGCGGGACCATCAGCGACTCTTCCAACCGGGCGTACTGCAACTCCATGCCCCCTGAACATCCGCCCAGGGCACATCTGATCAGATGGGTGGCACAGTTGTCGTCTAATGGCTTTTGGGATCGACCCGACTTTCTCTTGTCCAATTCAAAGAGTATCTGGAATGTTTTCAAAAGGAACAAATAAATTGTGTTTTGGTAATCAATTTTTACATCGCCCAATGACTGCTGAGAATCAGGCTGGAAGGCATTCAAGGTTTGTGTGCCGAGTGTGTGATCCTTAATTCGAATGTGGATCCATGAGCCATCATTTTTTAAAGGCGTTACTCCTTACATGTACCAAGCGCACAACCTGAAAATTAAAGAAAACAATACAGGGGCGAAAATGAATACAAAATACCGTGTCCGGATCAAGAAATTCCCAAAGTCCTTAACTAATAAATTGTAAAAATTCTATTATATTTCTCAACATACCATCAGTTCCCAAAATCTTAATGATAAATGGAATTATTTTTAAGAAAAATTAATTATAATTACCAGATATCGATCATGATTAGTGAGCTGGTGATAGAACACTTCGGGATAGGCAGTAAGGTAGGGAGGCGTGAACAGGTGAGAGGGGGCTGGCATACCCAAGGGTTCGAGGACCACTTCTGAAAAAAAGGAAGAATTTCGAGGTCATAATTCGGGGTGCTATCATCGATCACTTTGAAGTTCCAAAGGCCATTTGTAACGGACATCGCCGAATGCCCTGAGTGGGTAAAGTTCGCCAAAAAGCCGATCAGCTAAAAATTAATAAAAATATAAATAATTATGACTAAATTCGATTTTACCGCGTAGAATGGTGGTGCTTTCAGTGGCGGGATGTGCCGAACGGATCCTGTGAATTTCATCCACATTCTCCGCCGTATGGGGCCTGGTCAAGTGCCGGGCAATTAGACCATTCGGGAGGTCAACACCCATGACGGCCGAGGAATCGCCCACATTGGCAACGTGACTAGGACGGGACAAGCAAGAAATTAAGAAATTGGACCAATAATCTAGCTAATCAGAGCTGTTACAGGTTGTTTTTGCGGATATGGACCATCAGAGCGCAAGAGCCGCTGGCCGCGACATTGACACTCATCCTGAGGAACCAATTTAGTAGAGGAACATGGTAAGGGCGAGGGTATTTTTTGATTCGAATCTCTAACAATAAGAACCTGCAAATGTGACCATTGGGGTCGGGCATCGCTTCCCGCGAAAGGTCCTCATCCAACGCAAGAAAAGCGGCTTGGATGGACGAGCGAACGGTTGTGGCAGAAGTGAGTCCCTTTTTGAACCTGAAAGAATCCAAAGGAAAAATAGAGAAAAATTGTACCAAGAAACATGAATCTTGGTAAAATTGATTTTTTCACATAAGTTCCCTNAAAAAAGGAAGAATTTCGAGGTCATAATTCGGGGTGCTATCATCGATCACTTTGAAGTTCCAAAGGCCATTTGTAACGGACATCGCCGAATGCCCTGAGTGGGTAAAGTTCGCCAAAAAGCCGATCAGCTAAAAATTAATAAAAATATAAATAATTATGACTAAATTCGATTTTACCGCGTAGAATGGTGGTGCTTTCAGTGGCGGGATGTGCCGAACGGATCCTGTGAATTTCATCCACATTCTCCGCCGTATGGGGCCTGGTCAAGTGCCGGGCAATTAGACCGTTCGGAAGGTCAACGCCCATGACGGCCGAGGAATCGCCCACGTTGGCAACGTGACTAGGACGGGACAAACAAGAAAATAAAAAAAAAAAATAGGCCAATAATCTAGCTAATCAGAGGTGTTACAGGTTGTTTTTGCGGATATGGACCATCAGAGCGCAAGAGCCGCTGGCCGCGACATTGACACTCATCCTGAGGAACCAATTTAGTAGAGGAACATGGTAAGGGCGAGGGTATTTTTTGATTCGAATCTCTAACAATACGAACCTGCAAATGTGACCATTGGGGTCGGGCATCGCTTCCCGCGAAAGGTCCTCATCCAACGCAAGAAAAGCGGCTTGGATGGACGAGCGAACGGTTGTGGCAGAAGTGAGTCCCTTTTTGAACCTGAAAGAATCCAAAGGAAAAATGGAGAAAAATTGTACCAAGAAACATGAATCTTGGTAAAATTGTTTTTTTCGCAAAGTTCCCTCTCTACTCCATTTCGACAACTCACTTCCTGTGATAGTTGCGCACATTCCGATGATGTCTGTCTTCCATTTCATCGGGAAGTGTGTGCGGGGCACTGGTCGCCAACCATTGGAGTTGTTCCCCGACCATTGGCGGTATCTGCACCACCCGGTGTTTGTCCAGCACTGAACAACAGATGTAGTCGTAGAGCTGAACAGAAAGATGTTCACAAGTTTAGGACAGCCATTGTCATTTAGCTGAAGAGATGACAAACCCATTTTTAATTTTTTGCGCTGAGAAAATTGAAACTTTGGATCTTTTTCAAAAATCTGCCCAGCTTCCCACCATTCTCACCCTCGTGCACACGTGCCGTGCACAGGCAGCGCCGCCATGGCCATCGAATAGTCCGAAGAGAAAGGCATTGGAGGCAAGACATTTGGAGGCGGAGAAGAAGTCCTCAACGGGCCGATTGGCTGCCATCTGGGCAATGTCCACGCGGAGCACGGCCTGTCGGTCGCCCTCGTGGAATTCGATGCGCCGCTCGTTGGCCCGCAACATTTGGTCGATAGCCGCCCGGCGGAGTGTTGCCAGGCGACGGCGCGTACAACGGCGCCAGCACGCGACAGCAACAACGGCAGCAGCGGAATGGCGATATGCTGATGATCCGCAACTGTGCATTCAAACCCGAATGGGTGATCAATGATTACCAGTTGGCAAATATTGGATAATGACAATTTAATCATAAACATTGGCCTGATTTTTTTGCATTTAAAATATAAAAGCACTTAGTCAACAAGTTGAACTCATTTATATTATCGATAGACAGTTGCATGGTAAGAAGAAGAGCAAGGAACCAATTCACAACAAACAAACAAAACAATTTGCTGTTTTCTATTATTCCTGTTTTAGCAGGTTAGCCCATGGAAGGGGGAGGCGGCACATTGATAGTGGTCCCTCTGCGGATCGTTCCCCATCCAATCAGACGCCAATGCTTTTCGATACGGCGACTCAGTGCTATATTCTGGTTGTTTTCCGTGCAAATTGGATCAGTCAATGTTATTTTCGCAGCATCTTCTAAAACGGATAAAAAATTTATGGAAATGTTGAAAAAACAATTACTTTTTACGGCCGTCACACGTCCTCCCGTGGAAAGTGAGCCGATGTTCACCATCAACATATTACCCTTTTCCAATTTTTCAACTTTTTGTGCCTTTTTGTTTCCCTCAATCCGAACACCGAGAAGGCGACGCAGTAAGTGGTAGGAAATCTGTTGAGAATAATAAGAAAAAGAAGTTAATTATTCAGGTTCAGTAATAAATATACATAAAAAAATCCTCTAAAATCTTCTTTTTTAATTAATCTTGAGGGGTCTATTCTATTCAATGTTTAAAGAACCGATTTGTTGAATCATATTTTGACATTGTTAGCATCCCACCTCGATGTCTGTAAAAATGTCTGGTAAAGTTCCGACTGCTCCCAAAACATGGCCCACCAGCCGATCGCCACGGCACAAAGTCGGGTCAATTTGGGTGCCAACTCCGATCAGTCCCCCGGGCACCGCATATTGGAGTTGGTTTTGTTCGGCAAACAAAGAAATGATCCGGGAATAGATGGGCCGGCAGAGCACACGCCCATCGGCACTTTTGGTGACAATCCCAGGCCGAACTTCGATTTCCTGTCCGATTCGAAGTATGCCTTAAAATAAGAAATTAATGGATTTTATTTTAAATAAATGACCTTTGAGGATGGACCCGCCAGCGACTCCTCCTCTGAGCTGTTCCACCTCCGATCCCGGTTTGTTTACATCAAATGAGCGGACAACGATAAGCCGAGCTGGCGAAGTGAAATCCCGAAAAGGAACTGGCACTTTCTTGCACAAATATTCACAGACAACCTATTAAGAAATAAAAGTTTAAATAATTAATGTGCGACTTGTACATCGATGTTGTATTTGAGTTGCGCCGAAATTGGGATGATTGGCGCTGCATCAGCTACAGTGCCCTCTACGAAATTTTTGATCTGATCATGCTGGTCCTTAAAATACTTGTCAGGATTTTTTGGAAAAACCTTAATACTTTCGCTTGCGACTCATTGATGAGATCGATCTAAATAAGGAATTTTTAAAAATCAATTGGAATAATTGAACATTATTATAATTTTTTTTCAAAAAGCCCAAAACCCTAGCCTTATTCTGAAGAATCAACAGATTATCCAGTTTCATGATTTCAACGGCTGCCAAATGCTCCGAAGTTTGCGGTTGAGGGCATGGTTCATTGCCGGCGATCAAAAGAAGAGCAGCGTCCTTTAATTGCAATAAAACCCGAAAATTGATTCAAATTCACCATCACAGCAGCACCATTAAGCATTGTTGCCATCAGAATGTCGTGACCGGGACAATCCACAAAGGAAACGTGTCGCACACAGACAAATTCCCCACCGCAGTTGAGTCGCTCACAGGGAAAACGATCTGGAGTGCTCGAGCCAGCGGACCTTAATACACAAAGGCCATAATCAAATAAAATTATTCAGGAATCCTGTAAAGATTTACGCATATATTAAAGATTACATCACAAGGTTTTCCAATCGGTGTCCATAAGTCCAAAGGAAAACAATATGAAGCGAATGATTTTCTCTTCTATCTTATATTGTCTTATCGCGCGACGAGGAAAAAAAAGGAAAAGTGAGAGATAACATTAACAGACACTGTAAATTCGGCCAGAGAAGGTTCTTATGGACACCCAAAAAATTCCTCATTCTGCAAGGGGGTAGCAAGGGGGGGGGGNCCCCCCCTCAGCCCCCTCCCGAAAATTTTTTTCTGGCGAAAATTTTTTTCCCTTGTCGATCTGTATATGTAAAAGTAATTTATCTCACAGTTTTTCACATTTTTGCATTCTAATTTTAACTAACCTGTAGCAATGTGGTCTGGGACACTCGGCATTGGAACATCGATATATTTTTGCATTGGCATAACCAAGTTTGATGGTGATGTTACGCTCCAGCTCATTTTTAAATTTAACCTTCAATTTTTAAGTTAATTTGCATTTTTTTATAAATATAATACCGTATGAACTCCAGAAATAGCTTTGACCAATGTTGACTTCCCATGGGCGACATGTCCAATGGTTCCTGAAAGATTCAAACAATAAATCAGCAAGTTGAGCACCCGATCCCCACCAATGTTTATGGTTGCTTGCCGACTGATCACCTCTTCCGTCAACGGGGTCAACTTTGCCGGATCAAGGTTCGACAAGTCTTGTTTCAACAACCAATTTTGGGGCTCCTCATTTTGCTTCGCAACTGAATTATTCGTTTCTGAAATTTGTCCAAATGTTCATGTTTTAATGTTTCAAATTCATGAATAACCCTGGTGAGCTACGTCGGTCATGAATTGGTGGCTAGTTGTACTTGTCTGCTTGTTGATTGTTTGCGATCGTTGATTTTAATTTAGGTGGATCCAAATTTGGCAATAAAAATAACTGAAAAGGTGAAAAGGCAATGAGAAATTTTTGTACTTGTAGGTACATATAATTAAATACGAATAACTCTCATTCGGATAATCTTAGGACCAAAAAGCAAAAATATTACTGAATGGACATTTATTTTATAATCGGAAGTTAACCGAAAAATTTAGAAAATAAATAAATTTTCAGATTCAAAAACTAGAACCCAGCCTATTTTAATTTTTAACTCATTGCGCTTATGTATTACCACCACCCTTGCGAATTATGGGCCCTTGGGCCGTTCGAAAATAACGGGACACCAAGTTTCGCGATCGTGCAAATAAACTATTTTCAAAATGTAAACCAACGGTCCATTTTATTATTTTGCAATTTCCAATGGGAAACCAAAATTTCAGTTCTTTATTCATAAGTACGGTGTGTGCGCGACCAAATCTCTGGGGTTTTCTGAGGCTCCACTTTACATTTTTAATTTAATGGGTGGCGTATTCGGCGCCACGCGGTGAAGTGCCATTGTGCCCAGAGTCAACAGAGATGCGTCGAAAAGTTGATTTCGGCATTTTTGCCAAGTTGAGAAAAGGAAAGTGTTTGTTGGCCAAAAATAGGCAAATGTCGTATTTTGATGGCGATTGGAATCTGTGTCACTTACTTCTGAATATTTCTTCCGATCACCCTTTCCATCAAATGTGTTCCCTTCGAATACTTTTTACCCCCTTTCCTCCCTTTCTCAACTTGAAGTTCGATGGCTTTTTGCATTTGCACGAACTTCCGCTGAGATATTTTTGACCGGCGGAAGGGAACGAACATTCCCGGTGCCGGACGGATCCTTTCGGCGGATGTGCTCGCTGGGGCCATTGTGGGAACCAACCCATCGATTGTGCAAACAAATGAATGGATGGGCCATGGGGTCGGGTATGAAACTGCTCCCCCCCC
>LDKF01004482.1:0-14069 GCA_001026735.1 Rotylenchulus reniformis | reverse complement strand
CTACCACGATTCGTCTAACCAGCCAAAAAGTCACGATTCATCTAAACAGAAATTTTTTTTGAATTCTTTGGTTCCAAGAAATACGGTACGTGATGTGATGACAAGTACAACGGCAAGTACGTGATGCGTTCTACTGGTTTTTTTGACGACACGTGCCAACTCACGTACAGTATTTTTCACGTGTTTTTAGTATGTAAATACCCTAGTGTACGTATTTTCTCAAAATGTCTATCTCTACGGTACGTGACACTACTGGTACGTGACACATAAATCATTTTAGACGAATCGTTACTTTTTTGCTGGTTAGACGAATCATGGTTTAGACGAATCATGGCTTAGACGAAACGTGGTTTAGACGAATCGTGGGGCAGCGAAATTTAAAAATAGAAATGTAGTTCAAACTTCAGAATTTTTAAAAAGTTTAGGTCTAACTTCAGGATTTTATGAAATAAGAAGTTTAGGTTCACATTCAGGATTTTTAGGAAATCAATAAGTAAGGCTAACCTCAGAATGTTTATATTTTATGAGCTCAAAAGTTTAGGTCTAAATTCATGTTCAGGATTTTATAAGATCAGCAATTCTTTTTAGGTTTAAGTGCACTACGTTGGCACACTGAAGGACACCCGAGACCAGTTCGATTCCAGCCGGGAGCGCGGTGAACCCTTCTCCTTCCAACTGGGCCAAGAACGGGTTCGGAATTTTAATTTTTGGAAAAATGCATTTAGTCCTTAACTTTTTTTCATTTAGTCCTTAACTTTTTTGACCTAAATTTTTGCTTCTTTAAGGTGATCAAAGGCTGGGACCTTAGAGTGGCCACCATGTGTCGCGGGGAGCTGGTTCAGCTGGAATGCCGGGCTGATTACGGTGTTAAATTTTTTAAAAAAATGTTTAAAATTAATTTTTTTTCATTTTTCCAGCCTATGGAGACGGCAGTTCACCGCCTAAAATTCCGGGAGGCGCCAACCTGCTGTTCGAGGAGGGCGAGGATTTGTCGCCAGACCGGGACCACAGAATCACAAAGTCCATCATTGTGGCGGGAGAGAAGCACAATTATTCCACGGAAAATGCGCCGGTGAAGGTGAGGAAAATTATGGAATTTGAAGTAAAATTCTAAAAGAAAAAATTTAAAAAATTGAAAAAATGGAATAAGAGTTGTAAATAGAAATCAAAAAGAATATTATTTATATGTGTGGACTCCCTGGAAAAATTCTGATCTCCTGGGTACACCATTGCCCCTATTTTTTCTTACAATATGAGGCCAAATTTTAGGATAAATTTGGTAAAGGGGTCTGGAATTTTTTTTGTTAAGAATTTGGAACATCTTTCTAGAGAAAATTGGTATATTATGTAATTTTCACTTCCTCAAATTTCTAAATTTTCCAGCCTCTGGAGAGAATGTTCCCTCCGCCCTTACCCAACAGGCCTTGGATTTTCAATTAAATTTGAATTTTTGGCCCTTTATCAGCTTATTCTAATTTTCGGAAGAATATTTTTATTTCACATTTTAACTTTATGGATGAACGAGTGTTGTAAATTTTTAAAAATTTTTCGAATATTTCTAATTTCTTCTTCTCTTTTCCAGACCGCCTTATGCAGGAAAACATGAGTTTGCGGCTGCGGGTGGGCGAGCTGGACACGGAGTTGACCACCATTCAGCGCAAGTGCAAAGACCTGCAACACGTGGTAGACGAACGGGACAAGCGGCTGGACGACCTGTCATTCTACTTCACCGAAGCGGAACTGCAGAAGGAGTTGGAGTTGGTTGCGGGAGGTAATGGCAGCCTTTTGAAGTAATTAAAAATTTTTATGAAATATTTTTGGATCGAAAATTTCCTTTTCAGCCCAAATATTTTTTTTGGATATGTGATAAGAAAATTTTAGATCGAAAATCGCCTTTTTAGTTTTTTAAAAGTTTTTTGGTTTTTGAATTTTCAAAAATATAATATACAATATATGGTAGACAAAGGGTAGAAAATTTTCAAAAGCAAGACAAAGGGTAGTAAATTTTCTTATTGGTTATAAAAAATTTTTCCCTAAAATATTTATTTTGCTCCAATTTTTCTATCGGATTTTGCGTAAAATATTTTAAAATTATTAATAATTATTCTCAGCTCCCGCGACATTGCGAGACGCTGGCGTTCAAACTGACGAACCGCCACCGGCGGAAAAACGGCTTGCCCAACGGCCAAAATGGACGCAGACCGATCATGTTCGGCCGGAAGGTGTCGATTCCAGAGTGCAAACAGAAATCAAGCGCAATTGCTGCCGGAAATGCACTGTTCCGGAACGCAGACGGACCGGCGGGCGCTGAACGATTCCGGAATGCAGACAGAGCAGCAATTGCCGGCGGAAGTGGCCGGCGTGCAAACAGAAACCAAGCGCAATTGCTGCCGTAAGTGGTCTTTTTTGGAATGCAGACCGACCAGCCGGCGCTGACTGGTTCCGGAACATACTTTAACAAAGGGGTGGGGGGTCAACTTTTGGGCCTGCGATCAGCGATTGACCCTCCCCTCCCCCCTCACAAGTCAGAGGCCCAAAATTATGCACTTGAGATTTTTTTGCCCTAAAATGGTAAATTTTTCACCAAAATTGACCAAAAGATTCGTTTTCTATGCATACATGGGAAGGGGGGGGGTTGACCAAAATTTTTACGAAGGGGGTCTGGTTGAACTTTTACGAAGGTAGGGGAGGTCAGAGGGGAAAAATTTTACGAAGAGGTATAAAAATGTCTAAATTTCTCCAAGGGACGAGAAATTTGGCAATTTTGCTTAAGGTAATTTTTTTGGAAATTTTTCATTGTTATGAGGGGTGCCGGCGGCCCCGATAGGGGCCGTCGGGGAAGATTTATTGAACTTTTATTAAATTTTCTTAAGGAGATTGAACAAATTTTTGCCTTTGGGAAAAAATTTTTTTCGTAAAATTTTTCAAAAAAATTTTAACAGGGGGAACCCTTTTCATTTTTTTTTGGGCTCTCGGAGATTTAACGGGGGGGGGGGGAATTCCCCCCCCTTCCCCCTGGCTACGCCACTGATTCCACCACTCACCAACCAACGTATACACAACTCAACTCATCAGCAACGCACATTCATCTTCAGCCTCGACTCCACTGTTCAACTCGCAACCAAGTGCCAGCAACGAGATGGTCATCACTAGGATGATAGGCACGTCGACAGGCCGCCGCGTAACACTGATGGCAGAACGCAGACGTTGACGACCGTCAAAGGCAACGCCGGCGCAGGACCAGATCGATGTGTCGGAGGCTGAAGGGTCGGGAGCTGAGGACAACCGCAGCGAGGGCCAGCGGACAAAACCGAGGTAAAGCATGCTCGGTTTTTGTCCTTGAAGCATAAAATCGTCTTACATTTAGAGCAGCAAAAGCCACCAGAGGTGCTGCGGTAGGATCGAAACGCCGGGGCCGCGGACGTTTTAGTACGCCGGCCAGCCGCGTGCCGCAGCAAGTCGACGAGCACCAGTGGAAAGCCAAGTGTCGGCGCAGGACCAGAGCGACGCGTCGGAGGCGGAAGGATCGAGACGTGAGAACGACCAACAGCCAAGGTAAAGGGCTATGGTTGTTCATATTCAGGTCTTTGTTCTTAAAATCTGAAACACGATGTTTTTGAATTTAGCACTAGTGGAGCCCCCAAAGTTGTGGCGGCAGTAGGGCCAGCACGTCGTGGACGTCCGAGGAAGGCGCAAACTGCCAGGGCCCGTCGTTCCACCCGCAGCCGTTCGAAGCGCAGCAGTCGCAGCAAGGAAACTACTCGCAATCGGAGAACCACTCGTGGCTACGGACGACCTGCAACCAGAAGGGCCAAGACGAGCGGAGTGGCGCGCAGTGGACGTGGAAGACCGCGCAAGGCAGCGACAACAGCACCGGGTACTGCGGAGTGAGAGAACACCGAGGTTAGGGGTGTTTGTTGGTGTTTATCCGTGAATTTGTGTGTGTGTAATGCCCCACCCCCAAGTTACAGGCGGCCAGACTGATGGTGTGCGTGTGATCAACTCATCGAGGGAGAAGGACGGACGGATGGATGAACAGTGAGTGGATCGTTCTTCTGTCTGTATTTGACCCCATATTTGTTGCCTTATTAACCGTTGACTTGATATTATACTCTCTCCCGCATTTTCCCACTACACAAATAACAAGTGTTGTCACAATTGGCCTTTTTCTGTTTTGCCCAAAATCTTTTTCCCCGCTTGACACGAGCTCTACGACGAAACGACCATTTTTTAATTTAAAATTCTAAAATAACGCTGTTTATCTTTTTGATCAATGCGCCATTGGCATTATCAAAAAATAGATTTTTTTGAAATTTAATGGGGAATAAATTGAATTTTCATTATTGATTTTGCAAGGAAAAGTTTCATACATTGGAGATCATACATTGGAGACTTCAAAGATCACCCGTTTCAAGAAGATCAAAGATCACCCTTCTAGCTTATGAGTTGGACTTCTTCAAGGGCAACTTTGCCACGAAGACATGGGGTCCGATGTGCGATGGTGGTGAAGGCTGCATAGGTGTGCAAGGGGGGGTCAGCCTGGGACCCATACGATGTACGATTGGACCCCCTAGGGGGGGGAGGTCAGAGGCCATTTTCAATACGATCGATTACAAAAATTCGCCAAAAATAAGAAAAAATTCTGCGAAATTTTGTTTACTATGTATTTGTAATCCATTTTGTGCGATTTATATGAAATTTATGCATTTTGCTTGCTATTAAAAAATTTAGCTCTTTTGAGGCTTAAGGGATACCGGCGATCCCGATAGGGGAGGCCGGAGAAAAATTTGAAATTTTGGACCGATTTCTTAAGAAATTTGGTCAATTTTTTGATCAGTTTTATTAAGGATTTTTGAAGGCCAAGTTATCTCTCTGTAAAAATAGCATTATAAAATGTTTAAAAACAAAAAAATTTCTCCTTTCTAAATCCAATTAAATTTTTACCGCAGCCCCCAACAAAAAATGAAAGTTAAAAAAAATTGGCCAATCGGGGCGTTAAAAAAGTGGCCAGTTTGGCCGAAAACTTTTTAAAGATAGCAATAAAAAGTTATTGTGCCGAATTTTAGGCTCTATTTTCCAGTATTTTTAACGGCCAAAAGTTTTGAAACACTCCAAAAAACCGAAAACTGGAGTTTTTAGATGATATTTCGAAATTTTTGTTCAAATTTCGAAAAATACAAAATACCAGAAGATAGAGCATAAAATTCTGCACAATAATGGCTTTTATACATTTGGCTTAAATAGTCTTTAAAAAAAGTCTTTGGCCAGACTGGCCACTTTTTAACGACTCAGCACTTTTATTTCCAGGTTTTTTTTTTAATTTTAGCGGATTTTCTGAGAGTTTGCCGTTTTTGCGGAAATAAAATGGGAGTCCTGCTGCCTGCGGGCCAGTTCAAGTTCTATTTTTTGACAGGATTTTAGAGGCGCTACTTGAAAGAAGGCCTATTTTGAAAACCCACAAATTTAACAGGGGGGGACCTGTTCATTTGAAAAAAAAAACAGTTTTTTCCATTTTTAACTACTTTTTGAGCAAAAGAATTGCAAAAAATCAAAAAAAATTCCATTTTTGCCTAAAAGGGGGCCCTTTTTGCTGGTTTTCAAAATAGAGCGCCATTTTAGAATTTTGCACGAGAAATGGAAATTTCAATGCTAAAAATTGAGAAAAAAATATTTTATTTCCAAGGAAATCAAACATCAAACACATTTCATAGGCATCAAAAAATGCCAAAATTTATTTGGAAATTTTTTTCGAAAATCGCGGATCGAAAAATCAGCCCAGCAACTTCTGGATCTCGCCCTCCATCTGCTTAGGCTCGGTGGTGGGCGCATGACGACTCACCACATGGCCCTCGCGGTCCACCATGAACTGAAAAATTTCCAAATTTTTTTTTTGGAAAACCAGAAAAAATCTTCAAAAATCGGTAAAAATATTCCTGTGAAAGAAAAGTGCTTAAAAATCACCCTTTTGTTCAAAAAAACCCCCTAAAATGGCCAAAAAATTATTCCAAAGAAACCCCAAAATTGTATAAAGAATCTCTGAAAAATGGCTCTAAAAAATTCGGAAAATTTTTAAAAATCATAAGAATTTCTATATAAAATGTCCCAAAAATCCCCGGGACCTTGGTGAAGTTCCACTTGATGGCGTCGAAGCCAAGGATGCCGCCCTGCTGCTCCTTCAGATAATGGTAGATCGGGTGCTCATTGGTCCCGTTGACGTCAATTTTGCTGTACAAATCCGGCGCAAAATGGTACTTGTCGTTGACAAACTCGCGGATCTCGTCAGGGCTACCGGGTTCCTATGGAATAAAAATAAAAACAAAGTTTTTAAGGCCTAATATTAGACAATTTGTGAGCAAAAGGCGTTAAAAAAATTAATTTCCTGCGAGGGGATTCGAACCACCGACCTAACGGCCCGCGAGGCTATAGCACTAACCACTGAGACATTAACACTAAATTTCGTGGGTGTCAGGGGGTTCCTGTTGGAATAAAAAATATTATTGCTGGGCCGCCAGAGCCAGATCAATTTGCAAAAATTTTTTGGTCGAGCGAGAACTTTGAAACGAAAAGCACAGTTTGAGTTATAATTCGGTTAAAACCAAACCTAGAGAAACGAGTTTAGTGTGAAAAGATAGCTTAATAAATTAGCTACAAAATGAGCCCAAGTCCGTCCGAATTGGCCCAGTGTAAAAAAAGTTATGGCCAAAATAATCATCCGAGTAGGCATTTTTTGTAAGTTGGCCGATACGAGTGATCATTTTGGCCGTAACTTATTTTAAACTGGGCCAATTTGGATGGGCTTACAAGGGAAGTACTTGAGGTTACCGTGGCGTTTCGGAAAACTCCAAACTAAAAGTTGTAGGTCACCCCCATATCTTATATTAAAATTTTAATTTTAGCTGCGGAATGCGCTTGGCTTGGCCAAGCGCATCCAATTTACAATAAATAGATAAATTTAAAAATTCATACTAATTTTTGCTGTTTATGTCCACCATTTTTTCAAAAAAAAATGTTTATTAAATAAAATTCCAGGCATTCTATACTGCGGTCGCTGGAGCAAGATCAATTTAAATCCATTTTTGGGGTCGGAATAGAACTTTGAAACGAAAAGTACAGTTTGGAGTATAACTTTGTTCAAATGAAACCTAGAGAAATGAATTTGGTTTGAAAATAAAAAGCTAATTATTAGCTACAAAATAAGCCCAAGCCCATCCAAATTGGCCCAGTTTAAAATAAGTTACGGCCAAAATGATCACTCGTATCGGCCAACTTACAAAAAATGCCTACTCGGATGATTATTTTGGCCATAACTTTTTTTACACTGGGCCAATTCGGACGGACTTGGGCTCATTTTGTAGCTAATAATCAGCTCTATCTTTTCACATCAAATTCGTTTCTCTAGATTTCGTTTGAACCGAGCTATAACCCAAACTGTACTTTTCGTTTCAAAATTTTCGCTCGACCAAAAATTTTTTGCAAATTGATCTGGCTCTGACGGCCGAACAATACTTTTAATGTTTATTTTGAAGATTTGGAAAATTGAGACATCAAAAAAGGCTTGAAGATTAATCTACCGAGAGAGGATTCGAACCACCGCCCTACCCCCTCTGTCAGGCTAAAGCATTAACCACTAGGCCTTCGGCCATTAGGGCCTCCTCCGTGAAACTTGGGGTTTTCGCAAAAAATATTTTGTTTTAGGTCCAATTTTTATAAAATTGCAAAATGTGAGACCAAAAAATGCATAAAAAATTTATTTCTTCCACCAAAGGGAATCGAACCACCGTCCAATTCCTCCAGCGATGGGTTATGGCATTAACCACTTGGCCATCCCCAATTTTCGTAAGAGACACCTCTCCAAGACAAGAAGCGGCCGGTGTTTCGGGGAAATTCGAAAAAAAATTTCCGCGAGAGGAATCGAACCGGCTCCCCCCTACCCCTAGGCCTCACCATAGCACTATCATTTCGACAACCATCAATTTCGATAGGGTCCACTCCCAGGAAAAACTATATTTTCACCCCCAGGATCTCAGGTATTTTTGGGCTCATCCGGAAACATAAATTTCTGCGTTATAAATTTGCCACTTGAAAAATTCCTGAAAATTCATGAAATTTCATTTGAAAATCCGAGGCCTAGAAAATATGTCGAAAATTTGAAAAACCAAAGTCCCCTGAAAGCTAGGGACTAATGAGCCTTTTGGTCTTTTAAAGGGCTGTTGAAGCGATTTTCACAACCCGCTCCCTAATTTTTTGAACAAACCATTTGTAAAAATTTTCTACCCAAAATTTTCAAAAAAAAACCCAACGGTCCAACCCACACCTGGCCTTTGAATTGGTTGCAGGGGAAGGCGGCGATCTCCAGTCCCCGATCATGGTACTTGTCCAACTGCTCCTTGAGCTGCTTGTAGTTGGTGTCCGTGGTACCGCACTTTAGTAGATGGGGATTTTTTTTTTGAAAAATTAGTGAAAATTTCAAATTTTTTTAAGCCAAAGTGGGTAGTTTAGAAATTTTTTGAGGTATAGAAAAGATATTTTAGGAGAATATTTCTTGTCAAGGCCACGGAAAAAATCTTAAAAAATAATTTCACATGAAGGGATCCGAACCTCCGCTCTTTAACCCTCTGCCAGGCTATATCATTAGCCAACCGGCCACCCACGAATTTTGATAGGGTCCCCAGGATAAAAAATTCCAACATTTCACAGGCATACGATTTTTCAGAACTCTTGGCAGCGTTGTAGCTAGGTCCCCTCCGAAAACCCCGATTTTCCAGGATTTTCATTTCTATTCGGTGCAGAATTCCTGCTCCAGATTATCAGGTGGGAATTTTTTCGCAAAATTGTCGGGAAAAAATCTAATTTTTATGAAATGAAAGAATTTTCGAATTTTTACGGAAAATTCCTGTAAAGCCTAACCTTGGAGGCCACGTTGACCACCATCAGCACCTTGCCACGATATTTGTCGAAGCTGACTTCTTTGCCATCGAGGTCCTACAGGATGGACGGGGAAAAGGCTTAGGACTTTTATGAATCGAATGAATTTTTTTAATTTTTTTTATAAAATGGAAATAATAATTTCAAATAAATTATAGGCTCGGAAAAATTAGGCGAGAAAAAAGGCTAAACCCTGAATTTTCAACGCTCAAAATTAAAAAAAAAATCACCCCAAACGGGCTCCTGTCTGGAGATTTGGATGCTTAAAAAACTGCGAAAAATATTTGACAATAAAAAAAATTGGGTTCGAACCTCCGCTCTACTCCTTTCATGCCACCACAGCATTATCCACTAGGCCACTGTCGAAAAAATTTGTAGGGAGCCTCCTCGGTTTTCTCGGATTCTCGGATTTTTTTTTCAATTTCTCGGGATTTTCCAATTCTAATCAGGGCAACCCTAAGAGATTTTTAAACGAATTTTTACCCAAATATCCGAATTTTCCCACCAAAGAGCCGTAAACCGTTGAAAATCCTAAACAAATGCTCCAAAAACCTAAAGATTTCAGGACGAAAAATCCTTAAGAGACCTTTGCCTTGAAGTCGTAAATGCTCTGTGCCGTGGTTGTCATGGCTCTAGTGAAGCAATAGACAGTTTTTTGGATTGATGGAGAATAAAATTTCGAGAGTGTATTTTGCATTAAAATAAAAGTAAAAATTTTGTTAGAAATTTCGGTATTTAACCTTTTCGAAAGTCGAAAAATCCACAAAACTTTTCGAATTTCTCAAGAAATTTTTGATTTGAAATAGACAATTTTTTGCGCATTTTGGACAAAAATTGCGAATTTTACTTTAAAATAAAAATGTGTTTTTTTTTTTAATTTTTTAAAGGCTAAAAATCTGAATTTTCGCGGTTTTTTGTTTCAGAAAAAATATTTTTCGAACTTTCCCAATATATTTTATGCATTAAAATGCGGTTTTATGGGTTAAGGTATAAAGTGGTGATTTTATAGCCAAAAATCCAATCTAGGTGGGTTTTTAACCGAAAAATTTTGGGGGCTTCCAATGAAAAATCGCTATTTGTAAGGCCTTTAGGATCGGGGGAATGTGGTGAATGGGAAAACAACGAGGCAAGGAGAGTTGTTTATTGTTTGTTTTCCACTGCATCCTCCATTGGAGAGAGAGAGAGGGACGAGAGAGGGTGATCTTTGAGCACCGAAAACCACAACCCCCCCCAAGGCATCAAATAAACAACAAAAAACTGGGGAGGGAAGGGGGCGGAAAATTTTTAAAAACTGGATTAAAAGTAAAGTTAGTTTCCAAAAACCAAAATTTCTAAAAATTTTCCAGGCTATGAGAATAATTTATTTAATTTTTTTTCTCGAGAAACTCAAAAAATCCATTTCTGTAAGAATACATTAGGGTTAGGGTTTAAATGTTTAAAAATATTTTTAATTTTGCATCTTTGAAGATATTTTTGGCTTTTTGAAAGGAATGTTTTTTTTTGAAAATTAGCCCTTTTCTTGATAAAATTGGTCATTTTTTAAATTTTCCGATTTTTTCTCATCTTCCCAATCCCATAAAATTTTTAATTTTTGATCTTTAATGGAGGTACGTATACGTACTCCTCGTACGCCCCTCTACTAAAATCTCCATTGATTTAGATAGGAAATAGAATTTATAAGTAAGGAATTTTTGCGTGCAAAAAATACAAATTTGCTAAAATTCACATAGAAATATCTGTCAAAAATCACAAAATCAGCCCAGCAGCTTCTCAATTTCGCCCTCCAGCTTCTTCGGCTCCGTCGTGGGCGCATGGCGACTCACCACATTGCCTTGGCGATCGACCATGAACTGAAAGCGAATAACATTTTTATTTGATCTTAAGACACACAGATTTTTTGATTTCAAAAATGGAGGTTAAGATTATGCGTATAAAAAACCTCCAAAAAGATGGCTTGAAATTTATTGAGCAAAAAAATCGAGCAATCCGAGATTAAAGCAGATTTTTATTTTTTTAGAGCTTGCAAGTTCAAAAAACCCCTCAAAAATTTGCAGAAATTTCTTTAAAAAAATCATATTTACTACAATTTTTATTTTACAATCAAAAATGGGTTTATCAATGTTAAAAATGTTTTTTAAGCTTGTAGACTTAACCCCTTAAAATCATTTTAATTTGCCAAAAACTAAATGTTGAAAGCTAAATTCTATAAAATTAATTTCAAGGTTAGATTTTTAATTAAAATTGAATTTTTAATTTAGCTAATAAGGCCGTGGCGTAGCCAGAAAAAAATTTCAGGGAGAGAGGAATGGGGGAGGGGATCGCCGGAGGCCCCGATAGGGGCCGCCGGGGAAATTTTTTTAAGGGTTTATCAAATTTTCTTATAACAGAGGAGACACTGTTGATTTTTTTTTGGTCTTGGCATTTCGGGGAGGGGGGAATTCCCCCCTGCTGGCTACGCCACTGAGCTAAAGTAAAATTAAAAAAAAACTAAATAATTGATCAAAAATTATTTTCCCAAAAATGGACCTTGGTGAAGTTCCACTTGATGGCATCGAAGCCGAGGATGCCGCCTTGCTGCTTCTTCAGGTACTGGTAGATCGGGTCCGCATTAGCACCGTTGACCTCAATTTTGTCGTACAAGTCGGGCTCAAAATGGTATTTGTCGTTGACGAACTGCTTGATGTCGATGGCACAGCCGGGTTCCTGGAAAATGGGAAAATCTTTCGGATTTTTGGGTCTAATAAAGAAAATCTTTTAATTCGGAGAATCCTAAAGTTATGTTCCCCAGAAAAATGCTATAATTGGGCCGAGCAAAAGAAAATTCAGAAAATTAGAGATCAGAAATTTTGCGTCGAAAGACACCAAAAACTCGAGCGATTAGAAATGAAATTTTGGAGAAAATCGTGTTTTCCAGTAAATTCGTGGATGGCCTAGTGGGAGTGTGATAATGTAGCAAGAGTGAAGTAGCAGAAGTTCGAATCCTCTAGAGGGCAATATTTATTTTAGTTTACATTATATTTTCAGCCTCGAAAATCCTTAATAGAACAATTAAGGCGGAATTTTTTCTGGATTTTTTTTAGAAAGGTATCAAATTAAATTTCGAAAATCAGGCGAAATTCGACTTCGGCAAAAATGCGAACGATTAAAAAAATGAATTTCGAATGGGAAACCCCAAAAACCCATGCGATGATAAAACCCAAATTTTTTCTTGAAAATCCCCCACCTGGTTGCTGAACTGGTTGCAAGGGAAGGCGGCGATCTCGAACCCGCGCGGCTTGTACTTGTCCAGCAACCCCTTGAGTTGGTTGTAGTGGTTGTCGGTGTAACCGCACTGAAAAAACCGAAAAAAATTATTGATGAAAATCATCATGATACTTAGATTAGAGAAAATCCGACTTTTTTAAAAAGAAAAATCGGGAATAGAAAAAAAATTCTAAAATATATTATAGGGAAAAGCTCGAAAATTCTAGAGCAAAAAAAACTAATTTTTGATGAAAAATCGAACTTTAAAATAATAAAATTTTAATACCAAAATTGAGCGGAATGTGGAAATTTATTACTTTTTGAGATTTTAAAGAAAAAGAAAACAAAATTAGGGTTTAGTAATATAGGCAGAATTCTCAAGAAATTTTAAGAATTTTTTTAATGAGAAATTCCTCCCAAACCAAACCTTGGAGGCCACGTTGACCACCATCAGCACTTTGCCGCGATATTTGTCTAAGCCGACCTCTTTGCCGTCGATGTCCTTAAATAAGGGAAAAGTTAAGGATTTTTAAATTAAAGAGAAAAACCTCATAAAAAGTAATTTTTATTTCGCAAAAATTCCACAAAACTTTCCATTATATTAAAAAAACCTTAATTTACATCAATAAGAAAACCTAAATATGTTTTTTTGGAAATAGAGTTTTAATCGCGATATTTTCCAAATTTTAAAAGTGAATTTTTGTTTTTTTTATATTAAAGTTATCATCAAAATATAATTTTTTCTACAAATTTCGTGTTTTCTATGAAAAATATCATAAAAAACCTGAACTTTTCATCTTGAAAAACCCAGATCTAGAAGTAATATTGATAGAGGTTCCAATTTTAATTAAAACCTAAATTTAATTTCGTGTAAAATTTCGCACCAAAACCTAAACTTTACATCATTAAAAAAATCCTAAACCTTTGCTTTGAAGTCGTAAATGCTCTTTGCGGGTCCGTCCGTTGTTCCCATGGCTCTTCTGCTGGTGATGCAATAAGCGGTTGCTCGGATTTGTGGAATGAACGAATAAATTCTTTGCATTAAAATGAAAAAAATTAAAAAATAAATTTTTCAAAAACTAGCGGTTTTTTTTATTTCAAATCATGAATTTTCAAGTTAGGGCATATCAAAGATTATAATTTGAGTTGCTATTACGGGTTTAGGAACTTATTTTATGGTAAATTGCTATGCTATGCTAGGCCAAAATTACAAAAAGCCCGACTCAACGAAAATGGTGCGTCAAAGAAAGAGAAAAAAGACAGATCGCCAACACCAAAATACATAGATACTATTCAAAATTCAAAACTACAACCGATTCCATTCTAAAAACAGCGAAAATCGGTCGAACCCCCATTTTTACTTCATTGACCTCAGGAAAAATTTTCATGGAGAATTTTGGCTTTAATTGCTTTTCAATCTTTTTTCTATCTCACCCCCCGTCTTTAGAAATTTTGAATAATTTTTATTAAGATTTTTTTAAATATTTCGAAAAATTTCCTATAGTATAAAAAAAGTTAGGTTCCACTGCTGCAAAACAAATGTTGTTGTAACGTCAATTTTATACTTAATAAAATGTATTTTGTGTACACCGCGTCGTTTGTTTGTCAACCTCCGCAATCGTAAAACATCAGGTACTTGTAGAGTTTGGGTCCTACTTTTGACCCCAAAAAATTTATAATTTTTTTTTCACTTTTCATCATAAAATCATCTAAAACAACTTCATTAGGGTAATTTTTGACGCTGAATCCGATTTTAGACGTCCATTTTAATGTGATGCGTCATCTGACGTCACTTTTTGACGCTGACGTCAAAATTCAAAATTTACAAAAATCAACTTATAGGGGCAGTTTTTGATGCTGAATCCGATTCTGACGTTCATTTTTGATTTAAGAAATTGATT
>LDKF01004480.1:0-15742 GCA_001026735.1 Rotylenchulus reniformis | reverse complement strand
TCACTGCCTGGTCCCTGCTGGTGTCGATCATGTTCAGCGCGGTGCGCGACGGCTACTACCAAGCAATGCGCGCGCAACGCATCTCGCAACGTCACCGCAACGTGCAGCAACGCGAAAACTCCTTCAACTTGACGCACCAACTCAGCACCGCTGGGGTGGGTTTCTAGGCCATAGTTTTTTCATTTATTATGGTCCCAGTCTCTTACTGGCCCATAGTGTACATACAAAAAAAAAATTTATAAAATAATCCGGATTAACTTATAAATCCGGATTAACTTTTTATTATTTATAAAATAATCCGGATTAACATGCCATTTTTAGCTTATTTTTCATTACCCAATCTCACCCTTTTTAAGGTCGAGAAGAGCTCCTCAACTACCGCGATTGAGTCCCCCACAAGGCGGAACTCCGGCATCAAGTACCTCAATCAGTTGGAGGAACAGCACGAGCACATTGTGGTGTCCACAACTCCCGTGGCAATTGCCTCAGAAGAAAAGGTACTGTACCGTACTAAAGATTGGTTCGAAAACAATGTATGCCACTTGAAGGAGTGATTTTTGGAGGACAATGATAACTACTAACTACAAGCGACAGTCACAATCTCGTGGATCAGAAATTAGTTACAAAAACCGATCATCCAAACATAAAGCAAAAATGTGTCTAAAAGGTGTCTGAAAACAATTGAATAAGTACCTGAATCCAATACGTTTTAGCATCAGTTCAATTTATCACATAATACAACACCATGTTTACCATGTATTTGTTAGTCATTACATCTATTTTTCTAATACAGATTCCGGTGCCGGTTCAATTTTTCTGAATCTTCACAAATGGCGATGATGATCTCTTTTATTCGACGGGTTTAATGATCAACGACGATTTTGATCAATACTTGTACAAATTCATCAGATTACTGTGTAGTTTATAGATGATGAATATGAATAAAATTTGATTTTTCATCGAATAAAAAAATCATCTAGAGAATTGGAATTTTCTAAAAATCTAAGGGTTTTATAGTTGCTTGACTTCCCATATTATTATTTATTCTATTATACATCGACCTGCTGGTAGAGCCTGGTCCGCTTTTGTGCAATTTTTAAACTTATTAGGGCCTAGACCAATTATCCACCATTTTATTTTTATTCATTTTATTAGAAAGAGCCATAGCCCAGATTAGTTTTGTATTATAGACAATTTCATGATATTACATATAAATATGGCGTGTTTTACATATTGAACAAACTTGATAAAGCAATTTTTATTTGCGAATGTATTTTAACTCGATAACATCATTGTATTCAACAGGTACAACATTGTGGATGGGTAAAATATGGAAAAAAACTAAGGGCACTTTGAATAGGGAGATCGACTTATTACAATAAGGAGAAAGTAAAATTGTTGTACTAGAGTGAGTTGAAGTTGGGTACCGGTGGTTGTACATTAGAAACAATATAGGGTAAAGAAAGGGGTGATTATTAGGTACAATAGCAAGGTAACGATGAGGGTGCAATGGAGTTATTAAGATGGTGTACTATATTTTTATGTATTATTTAATGGATAAGGTGCACGTTTTAAAAGAAATATAGAAATACTACTATATTTATTTATGATAAACATGAAATTTTTTCTCATCGTACACCACCATTATATAATATTTGCAATGTGAATATTTGTAATTTGAGGGGAGGATTTGAACCGGAAGTAACTTGTAAGTGTAATTGATGCCAATCGATCGATCGTTCCATCTCGATCGATTGATATGTATTGAATCATGATCACATGATGCAGAGCCACAACATGCCATCGGTTGCAGTTAAGTGAATCCGGAGTGTTGCAGGGTGTGCAGTATATAGGGACTTGCAGGCGGTGGCAAGACTCCTGCAAGCTCGTCCCCGCTCTGCACTTCCTCTTCCGATCGCGCAACCGCGCCGCTCATCACCAGCGGGGAACTGTCCGTGGTGGCGGTCCGTTTGAGCAACACATGCAGCAAAGAACCCTGCAAAATAAATGGGAGTTTACTATAGAAACAAAAAGCGCTATAATTGAGCTAGAGTAGCTCTTATTTCTGTAGCAATTTCGATAGATCAAGTTCCGTAAATGCCATTTTGTTTATATAAAAAAAATAACAACTTCTATTATTTCTGACGATGCATAGAAGAATTTGTAAAATGCATGCCCTAAATGATTTGCCTCATTTATGTATCACAAAAGAGGCAAATCATTAGGACATATTATAAAATCCCAGGAACACCGTGACAAGTACAGTATAATTGTAATAAAAGATTGACAACCCCAAAGTGCCCCTTTTGGGCTTCCCCTTCTACCACCACTTTTTTTCTGCGCATTCCTATAGGTTTGTCATCTTTTCTGTTCTAAAAAACGTCCGTATATGTCAGAAACCTTTGAGGTTTTTCGGGATGGTGGTAACGCGCTCCCGTCCAGGCTTGTCTTGCCATCCAAGCTGCTCTTGCCGACGGAACAAGCGGATTTCCGGCGGAATCTAAAACATTTTTTCAAAATTTGGTCTGTCGATTTCATAAAATAAAAAATTCAAAGACCTGTAGTGGCCCCGCGGGGGTTCAAGCACCACCATTCCATTCGGCCAGTGGCCATGTGGTTGCGTGAGTTTGCGCGCAACCGCTGGTTGCGCCGCACCATCGTTGTTGCCGAGCTCCGAGATCACCGCCAGCTTCATGCCCTCCTCATCGGTGGTCAGCATACAATCATCCGCCAGCCATGGTTCCACCGGGTGCGGTTCCGTGACGTCGAAAAGGTCGTAATTGACCTGAGTGGGAGAAGCGATGAGAAGTTGGAGCAGTACAAATAGAAATAAATTTAAAAAATTCAACAAGTAACAATTACCTATTTGATGGTACCTTAGTAACAATTACCTATTTGATGGTACCTTAGTAACAATTACCTATTTGATGGTACCTTACACTTTTATTTTTAACTTTAGCCTGGGTAACTATTCCAATTTGTGATTTTCTCTACCGGTACAAAATGGTATCAGAGTCTGTTAATTTATAATCGCTATCATTCATATAACAATCCATCTGACAAACCATGGTATTTCTATTACTACTGATTATTACTTGGTCATTCAACCTTGAACAATTCACTTCAATTCTCTGATATATCACCAGACATAGGTGATTATGGTACTGTTACCATTTTGGCAACGAAAGTAACGACTGTTAACTCGCCCCAGAAATTTCTTCCAAATTTCGCCTCGGTCCGATCTCTCTATTAATCGACCTTTTTGCAACCAAATTCTTTAATCGATTTTGAGTTTTTGACCATATAAACTGGAAAATTGAGCATATAACTTGTACCAATCGAAATGGACCCTTATTAATATTTCATCTTCTTGTTAACAAGTCACCAAATTGTTGATACTGGTGAATCGTGCCATGTCATCTCGATCTACAGCATTACCTCGAACTCGTTGCTGGTCGGGTTCAGCGTGATCATCGGCACAAAGCGTCGTCCCCACTTGATGTCCTCGGGCAAGAAGCTGGTCCTGGCCTGGAATGCCATCCCCGTCGCTTCCACAATGCCCTCCACCGTCATGATCAGCTCGAATTGGCACGTCTTCAGCCGTTCCTCCGTGATTTCCCACAGCGGTGACTCCTGGTCGATGATGTGCCGGATCACCACGGGCCTGGAATATTGAAAATATAAATTTAATTGCTTTTTAATTTTAATTCTAAAAATTTAAACCCCTCATCTCCTCCCTCAAATTCATTAATGGTTCATAATGCTTTGGGCATACCATAGCAGCAGTACTCGGTCCATGCCGGTATCGTATCCGACGTTCATGTCCTGCATTCCGATCAGTTCGCATTCTCCTGCCTAAAGAAAAAATTAAGTATTTGGTTATGCATAAATTTATTGTCTAAGAAATATTTTTTGATTTTTTTCTTAGGTAATGATTAAATTGTTTTGAAAAAAGTCAAAAGTAAAAAAAAAGAAACATGGACCTTTTCAGTTTTTGGGACATCTGACCGTAAACCGAATATTCAGGCCTATAACCTCAAAGGGCATGTTCGATCTTTTATAGCCGTAAAACCGTAAACAAAGTCTTCAAAATTTTTCAAACTCCTTATGTCTGTCTGACAATGAGTATTAATAATTAATAATTGCATATACAGTCAAAGTTCTTGGAATAAAAAATTGTCAAAATTTGAATCAAAAATTTTTTTCTGGCCAAAAAAGGATCTCATAACAATATTCAAAAAATTGCCTATTAGCCACATTTACCTTGTTAATTTTGGTGGTGGCCATGTACAGACGGACATGGGACTCGGCGATGTATAGCCGGTGTTGGATGTCCGCAAGCCGGATCATCAATGCCGGCCTCGGGTCTTCGTCGTCCACCGGACCGATGACCGCCTCCAGACTGAACCGCATCTCCTGCTTGCGCTTTTTGGGCCGCAGAATCTTGGCAGTCACTATCCCAGCCTGAAACAACAAGTTCGAGCAGTTCATGGACTGATTTTCGATAAAGTTCGAGATCCAAAAATTCGAACACGTACCAGTATGGTCTGCAGCAGCACACCGACAATGCACTGCAGGGATAGCACGGCGTATGCGAGCGGACAGCCCTCGGTCATGTACCGGGTACCGTACCCGATGGTGTGCTGACTCTCCAGACTGTAAAAGGGTGGATTTTGAGATATTACAGTTTTTTTTTCGGGTTTTATAGTGTATCTTTAATGACACCTAAAGAAAAGAACTGCTCTATTTGAAACAATAATTAAAAGAAGTGTACCTAACTCTAAATGATCTATCGTGTGATTTAGTTCCTAATAAAGTGAATTGCTGCCGTATTTTAATTGAAATTTTAGTTACACTCGTCGCAATCGGAAAGCGATCAGCACGTTTAAAAAAATCTATAACTTGAAGCGAATTTATGGAGTGTTCTCTCTTTTTGCATTCTATTTTCACTTTTTCTCTGTCCTTTGTGGTAATTGAAAAAAGATTTTATAAAAAATCCAATAGGAAATGATAAAAGATTTCGCTTCAATATAGATCATTTTGGAACATTCTTTGTGGCAATGAGTATATCCTGTGAAGGTCATACGGTAATAGTTAGTAGAACTCATAATTGAATATGTACCTGAACAGGAAGGCACTGGTGAAGGAGTGGACATTGGCAATGCACTGTCGGTTTTCGGAAAGGTTCTGAAAATTGGAGAAATTTTTAAAAATGTAAAAAAAATTTCCGAAATTCCCACCTGGACTTCACCGGAGAATTGGACAATCAGGTAGTAGAGGAGGCCGAAGAGTAGCCATGAGCTGAGGAACCCAGAGATGAAAAGGCTAAAAATTCGACGCCACGAATGCTCGATGATCAGGTGGAACCAGTTGCGGAGGCTAAAAATAAAAATGTTACTTTATCTTTATTGAGTTAAAAGATCCCCTAAAAAGTGTAAAAAAAATAAAAAAGTAAATAAATATTTGAGAGAAATCGTAATTAGATAATTTCAGAAAACAGCCAAAGCCTCTACCAAATTGCGTATGAGTTGCGCAGGTTGTTGGGCCTCAGGATGCAGTCGCCGTTCTTGGCCACCAGCCGGGGTTGCCTTTTCGGCTGGTTGTGTTGCGGGTGTTTCTTGTTCTGCTTGAACCACAGCTGATGGTGGTTGCTGCTCAGGCTGGTGGACTTTTGCCGGTTTCGATTGGAGAAGCGGCGGTGCGCGGGCGTCTTTTTGGTGGACGGTAATCGGACGGAACCTTTCTGTAACGGATGGGGGTACGGTATTAGTATTCCAGACTGCTCGACCCAATGACACAACTCAACCCCTGAGTGTTCCCAAGCGTAATAACTCGGCATCTAGGAAAATGATTTTTCTGTTGAAAGATGAGCGTAAATTAGCTACAAAATGAGTCCATCTGGTTGGATCAATACAAGAATAGTTATCGCCAAGATAATCACTCGTATTGGTCTATTTCCTATCTTGGCCATAACTTTCTTTAGAATTGGCCAATTCAAATGGATGAAGGCTCGTTTTGTAGCTAATTTGTTGCTCTATTTTTGACATCAAGAGCATTTATCTAGGTTGCGTTTAGGCCGGTTTATTACGCTTTGGAATATTCAGGGGTCGAGTTGTCAAAGTTGTCAATGATCCTTTGTATCCACCTCCAAGTCCTTGTCCATCATGTTCGAGTCCACATGGTTATGTAGCTTAATGTCATCCTCCCCGCCATGCTCATCTTCGTGCTCTCCAATGTGGTTGTCCGACAACATTGTCGTGGTTGTTGTGGATGTTTTGTTGTTGATGTTGTTCGGCAACCCCTCGAGCAGTCCTTCGTCTTCGGCGGCATTGTTGTTGTTGTACATTATTGTGCTTCTGAGTTTGCGCAACAACAGCCGGAGGGGCCAGGCGCCGTGTGGGCCCAACAGTTTTGACACCACCCGCCGGTTGGGTTGTTAATGGTGAGAGAGTAAACTGTAGGATAGAGTACGGTAGAAGGTTAGCTACAACAGAGTACTATAGCAGCAGTACTCTATCGTTAGTTCTTAGGCCAAGTTTCGTTCGGAAGTGTACGAATTAAATATTTAAAAAAACGAATTAAATATTTTAAAAAAATAAGCGCGATTAAAGGAAATATGACAATGGCATAGTTATGCTCGAAAAAATGTAAATTTCGATACCAAGACTTTCTCCCGAGTTTCGAGACCGAGGTCCAAGAGACCGAGATCAAAAATGAAAAAGTAAAAAAAATATCAAAAAAAAAAGATATTGATTGCATGATTAATTGAAAGTGATAGGTAAATATTTTTTTGCCCTTTTCGCTCTTGAAGGGCCCAATAAAATTCTGTAATACAAGCGTTTATGCTAATATTCTTCAGGGATTCAGGGATTTTAGCAAATACTAAAAAAACTATCATGTTTACGGATTTCAAAATAATGGACCAGTTTAAGGATGTTAAAATCATGTGTAAATTTTTTGGCAAAGGCAAGAAAAAATATAGGCCAAAATTTTACGCCATTAAAATGGAAACCCCAAAAAAAGAAAAATCTTTATAGATATCGTAATCTATATAGAAAAGTATCTATATGTATAGATATCGGAATGATAACATTAATATCATTTTTATGAATTACGACAAATAATCTATGGAACTATGGATTTAAAAGAATGAGACGATGGTTTTGGCCAAAGGTTGTGAATCTTCGACAAAAATGGCATAAGGATTTTCGTCTAATTTTTGAAATTGTCACTTTGTTGCATAAATAATTTTTGTCTCCACTTGCACCTCTCATTAGGGCTCTATTGTGCCATGAATCTTCGATGTACCAAAAATGGCCTAAAAATCGCAGAGAACATACCTATTCTTGGTCATCGACCGGAAACAGAAAGAATCTTGGCAAATCTTGGTTCCAATATCTTGCTAACCGTATTTCGCAATAAAAATTGAAATTAGAAGATTTCTCGAGATTTTCAAGAGATCATAGATTTTAATACTTAACTTTGATTTCATGTACATGCAGATTTCATGAATTTTGGTGCAATGAAATCTTACAACTCATCCAAAATAATCCAGTTTTCGTTCCACCATAACGAACATTTTAATGTTCAACTAACATAAATTTATGAGAAATTTAACAGTTACACTGCAAAAGAAAAATGGGGTGGGTTTTGGATTCCGAAAAATCATCACTATAATTTGTAATTAAATATTTTTCATCCGAGTCCCAAAGTTTCTATGATTACCAAAAAAAAGAGCCATTTGTTGAAATTTTAAGCGCATTTTTGTTGAAAATTTTGCTCCAAAAGAGACTAATTCCTAAGTATATGTTTTAAACTTGATTTTTGTGTAGTTTTTATTCTCTTTTTATCCCTTTAAAATAATTTCATTAATTTATAAATAAAAAATTTTCTTATGAATCAACAGGGTATAATTCGGCAACTTGATTCTATATATTGAAAAAAAAACATAGAATCCATCAAAATGGCTACAGTAAATGGCTTCAAAAAGTAGGGTTGCACGGGACCGGGACTTTTGGCAAAAACCGGGACCGGGACTGACCGGGACTAGCAAAACCGGGATCGGGACCGGGACCAGGTTTTTCAACCGGGACCGGGACCGGGACCGGGACTGACCGGGACCAGCTTTTAGTACAAAAATAAAAAAAATTTAAATCATTGAATTTTTAAAAAAAAATCCTTAAATGGAAAAAATATGCAGAAAATTATGCTGAATTTTTGGGCAAGGTTTTACAAGTTTCTGCGAAAATTTTGAAATTTCAATAATTTTTGAGTAAGTATTTAAAAAATAAAATTAAAAATCCGAAAAAGCCCAAGCCTAGATAGATACCCCATGCTTAATTCCATTGTTCTTTTTCACTTCTTCCCACGTTCAGCCAATGAAATCTAAAAATTTTTAATTCTCAATCCCTTGACATCCTAGGGAATTGATGGATGGGCAAAGGAAAAATGTTAGTGGTTAATATAGAATATAGAGTTTTATAGAGACAAGTGGAAGAAAAATTGAATGGTGAAATGTAAATGAATAACTATATGAAGTGGGTGGGAAGTTTTTGCTTTTTTAAGCGAAATAATTAAATTTCTTAAGGAATTTTCAACATAAAACTCAGAATTTTCCCTTCCTTCCTCCTAAAATTTTTCAAAATTTTTGGAAAAAATGCCATTCTTAGGGGTGTATTTTCAGTCCCGGTCAGTCCCGGCTTTGAAAACCGGGACCGGGACCGGGACTCCAGTCCCGGGGTGACCGGGAATCCCGGCCCGGTCCCGGTCCCGGTCCCGGTCCCGTGCAACCCTATCAAAAAGGTATGTACTCGTCATTAAAAATAAAATCAAAATTAAAACCTGGAAAATACGAGCCAAAATGATCGATTATTTTATTGTGAATATTTTTTAGTTTAGAAATTACCCACTTCAGAAAAAATCGCATATTTTCCACGTGTCATGATTTTCTGTTCAAAAAGGGGTCTGGGAAGCAATTATTCCGCTCAAAATGACGAGAATCGGGTCCCTTATTCCTGTTAATAATAATTATAATGAATTTTTGCCCTATAAAAGGATGGAATCCCTTGAAAACGGAAGAAATTAATTTATATGGATTTTTGACGCGATTGTCTTCTTCGGAACTATTAAAACAAATAGGTATCTTTTGGCCAAATGTTGCGCGCAACAAAGTTGCAATGAGTGAATGGTTTAAAAGTAATAATGAAGGCTGCTCCAGGATTCTTATAACCAGTCAAGAAAAACCAAATTTTGTGTAATGACCCCCCTTTAACAGGATGGGGGAGAGGGGTTAAAAAGGTTGGCCGGAGGCCACCTATATTTTTTAACGCCGGAACAGAAGTTCCGAGGGCCATACATCAAAGCTAAGATTGAGAGGGACAAAATTTATAATTAATTGGAGTGATCTGGTATAAGTTAAAAGGCCGCTAGTTTGGCCAATCTTTTGGTAAAATTTATTTTTGAATTCCATGTGAATTTTGAAAATTTTTCAAGGAAATATCTTTTGAAAGTTTTGCCTGGCTAGATTTAAAATTGTTCATGTTTTGATCGTTATTTGACGTCCTAGTACTGATGAGTTCGATACGCAAAGTAACACTTATTTAGTATTTTTTGAAACTAATGCATCCAACATTTGGCCAAATTTGCGTCTTTTTGCCAAGCCGGAAATAAAAAATTTGGGACAGAAAAACTGAGATTTCACACCAAATAGGTAATAATAATTCTAGAAATTGAGGAGAGCAAGGAAATTAGATTTTTGACAGGGTTAAGAGGCATTTTGCTTGCGTAAGTCATCATCGACGTCGTATTGTCCCTCATAAAAGAGGGCAAAAATCGAATTTTAGAGCATAAAAAGTGTATAAGTACTTCCGGGAATCCATTTTCGGGAAAATCCAAAAATGGGATTTATTTTCAGCCGACACAAGAGAAATGATTGATTTCTTTATAAAACCAAAAAACTGATTAATAGTTAAAGAAGAATAAAATTAATGAGCCAAGCTAATGAGCTAATGGCCAAAAACTGAATTGATCGTAAATCAGGTTTCTAAAATCTGTAGAATGACATTTTTCTAAATATGGCCATGTTTATGAGGTCAATAAGGCTGATAAATCTGAAGTAAAATGATCGATTGATCAAGAATAAATGCTGTAAGTCAGCCAAATTGAAAACTAATCCTATGATCCTATGTAAGTAGCGTAAGGGTGATTTTCTTTTTTTAATGATTTCATGGGTAACACTTTCTGAAAATATTCGGAAGAAAAATTATTCGATTGGCGCTAATTTTATTTATTTGGAGCGAGCCGACATTTGCAAAAGGCAAATTTTATTAGAATGCATGATGGTCAAATCGATTGAATAATGTAGAATTTTTTGAAAATTTTGACAAAATTTTCCATTTTTTAGCTTAAGGGATTTTTTGAAAAAATGATGGAACCCTCTCTTTTATGTCTTTGGAGTTTGGAGCTTGTTGAATTATAACAAAAAAATGTCTTTGGAACTTGTTGAATTTACAAAAAAATCTTATATCTTATTAGAGATTTTGAATAAAATTTTATAAAGATTTTGATTGATCCTTTGAACCATCACCATTCGATTATTTTTCAGGTTTGTCTGATTTAAAAGTACAATAAGTGCGAATCTTGCGTGATTGCGTGTTTTATACTGTGTGATTAATTTTCGGAACCAATTTTCAAAGCAAAAAATTACATTATAAGAGTTCCTTTCCATGGACTTTTCTGGGGTGAGCACATTCAATAAGGATCTTTATATGTTTAATTTAATTTTTTCGAGGCTGTATTCAGGAGGTTAGAAGTTTTTTATGGGTTTTAGGGGATGATATATGGCTGTATAAAAGCTGAGAATTCGACATTTTTGTAGGCTTTCCAAGGAGACCATTAAGAATTTTTGTGAAGATTTAAGCATTAAAATTTTATTATTATGGCCATTGACCCAGTATAAAAGCTGAGAAAAAAAAAGCTGAGCTTCGAGTCTGTCCACTGGTATACTCGACCTTTATCAAGTCAAAAACATTGCGGGTTTCGAAGTTTCTCGGGATTATTGGAACTGAAATTTGGTAAAATTTTATAGTACCTACCTATATAGCCAATGTTCCTATGTATTAATGCTTCTAAATCTGAATTCAGACATTTGTTGGACCTTTCGCTCGCCAGTCGCCACAAAATGCTTTTACATAATGCCAATATATGTACTATGCTATGCTTTATCCCCCGCTAGACGGAACGTGCAAAATGCACTTTTGCGTCACCGGCGGCGGAGGGGGCTAACGCGCGGATAATCCGCGGGCCGCGCGTATGGCACCCCCGCGCTGTCGAATCAATTAGCGGCACTATTATCTTTCTCCTGTGGGGATAGCACCGAAAAAAGCGGAAGGAAGTCCGGAAAGCGCTTTTAGAGTCCGGCAAAACATGAAGTTTGGTTGGTTACATAAATCTGAATGTTTTTAGGGAATAATGTGAGGATATTGGAAAAAAAAATCCTGAGGATATTGGAAAATAGAAAAAAAATATTGGAAAAATATTCAAAATCTTTTTGGTGAAATTTATGCTATGATGTGATGAATGTTTAGGGAAAAATCAGATGTATTGAAAAATAAATTTCATAAAATTTGAATAAAATTCGGAAATTGAATTAAAAAATCTGAATTGAATATTATTACGTGCCAATTCTCCGTTTTCAAAAAAAATCGAGGTCGGATACACATCGGTCATGAAGCGAATTTTGACTATTTGGTTAGAATATATAGGACCAAAAAAGATTAAGAATCGGGAAAATAAATATATAAACAGAATCAGAAAGTGACGATGGAAAAAACAGAAATGACTAATCAGAAAAATAGTTCTCCAACTTTATAAACAAAATTTTCTTTTATAAAAAACAGATCCTGACTAAAAAATAGTAACCCGAGATGGGTCCATTGAGTGAAATCTTTCAAAACAAAATTATTTTGTTCGTTTCGCGCGCTAAAAACACGGGGGCGGCTGGCCAGAAAAATGTAAGAAGTAAAGAGACTTTGTACTTTGGCAATCCGCAAGAATTAGAAATAGGACATATTTCTTCGGGAGAAGGATTTTATCGGAATATTGAGCCAAGATTGGGTCGTATAATATCTATTATATTTAAATAGTACTTCGGACTTCGTAGGATGCGGGTATCTACAAGTCATAACAAAGCATAATGCCTATGGAATAAAGAGGGGCAGAAGAGGGTATAATTTGCACTTTCACCTTGTTTTATTTATTCCTTCTACAGCGAGAGGTTTACACCGTAGAAATTTTACATACCAACTTAATAAAATATGGGTAAAATGATATTCTCTTCCTCTATGACGAGTATCAGAATACTTTCAAATGTGGACAGGTAATGTATGAATATCAAAAGATTTTTATTCTACATATATTTAATTTCACAAAACCGCGGCTAATAGGTAGTGTAGGAGTGTTCAAGCTGTGTACTTGCTTTCTACTAAATACTAAAGTATTCTAAGAAATAATGTTAACGTTACTTTACTATGAATTTCTTTAACATTTTCAAAAAGGGCAGTATAAAATTGGGACATGGATAAATGCACTTAATACAATTATTTTTCTGATAATTGATAGTCAGAAAAAATGGGATAGGTATAGAATAGATGCAATTTTAATATTTTCTCATTATTCTGGATTTCATGGCCTTTACACTCACTTCCCGTGTAAAAGTGTGTTCCTTCTGTCTTTGGGCCCTCACCATTTTACCAACACCACCCACCCCTATTAACACGAACATCATTAATGGTGGTGGCACCTTGGAAACGCCCTCTACCAGGGCCGCATACTCATCAGCGAAAAGGTGAGAAAATAGAGCACAAATATGGGAGAGTGGGGTGAAGGAATAGTCTCGCATGAGGTGAGATGATGAGAAGGACTTTCTCTGGAGGTATTATCACAGGAATTTTGGTGGATAATGAAGCGATGTCAAGAATTTGAAGGGGTCCAAAGTTTGCGAGAAAGGATGTTTTTGAGGTGTAGAAACATGGGATTGGAGATCAATGATTATACATTAATTAAGGAACTCAACCGGAGATCCAAAAAAACAGAGGCTGAGAGACATAAAATGCCAAATTCCGATAAAAAAGAGATAAAATGCAAAAAATAAAACAAAATCATTATTCAGAAAAGAAATCAGAAAAAGCACGGCACTATCGAATTATTTTTACTAACTTAGACACTCAAAATACCATTACCAGAGGTTGGGACCATTAAATCAGATTGATAAAATAGTTGCAGAAAATGCCGCCAATGGCCATCCAAAAATTGACAACTTTTGAAAAATGGACAAATTTATTAAGAAAATTTTGAATTATATTTCTATAAAAATTCCTTAACAAAGTTTGAATTTTAAGGCTTAAAATTAGGTCCTACTTCGTACTCGTACTTGTTGTAACACTTTTTAAGAAGCCCGAATACTCATGTACTCATAGTATCAGATATGAGTACGATTAAAGAACCAGGTGCCAAAAAGCGAGGACCAGAACAAGGAATCTGGTATTTTGTGGAGAAAAATCTTTGAGGGAACTCTTTAGTATTTGTCATTTCCAAAAAGCGAAACTGGCCATTATACGTCCCTCTCCCATTCATAAGGGTTGGCCAGATTCCGGCGGAGGGAACCTCGCGGAACAACCTTGTACCCTCTCTCCTTCCTCACCTCGGAGGTGCTGGAATTTTGGAATTTGATGGTGGAAATAAATGGCCCGGCAGGAGGACCGGATGGGATTGATTGCTATTATGGTTGGCCATAAAATAGTCTTGGAGTCTTGGCCATTTAAAGGAGGTGTGATTTCGTGGGTGTATAAAGGCCAAAAATGGACAAAAATCGGAGATTGTTTATTTTAGATCAATAATTTAAAAGCTTATGCAAAAAAAGAAGAAGAAATTATCAAACAATTTTAGGGTAATTTTACGATATAAAAAAATTTAAAAATAAAGAACATTTTGCCAGCAAATTTAAATTTTTAATAAATAATCTAGCCATTATGTACTAAATAAGATAAATTATAAAATTCAAGAAGGTCTACTAAAAACCTATCGGACTTTTTTGTTGTAAAGCCACCCAGATTATTAAGGTTTTAGGGACCTTCAGCAGAAAGTTATCAAAATTTTAGCACCTAAAAGTCCTTGCGGAAGCCTCTCAAAAATAGGACCTTAATTTGCACTTCTAAAAGGGGACAAACAACACATCCATATCGGGCAACACTCGTCGTTCACATTGAGGACATGACACTTTACGGGCTTGGATCCTTATGGACATCAGTCTAACTAACATCCCTTCCGTGACAAAATTGGCACAGAATGCCGAATAAAAAAGATGATGGCTCTCATCAGCAATAATAGCCGGATTTTTGGTTTATAAACAAAACTCATTATTGATATACTGATTATTCAGCGAAAGATGCGCGAAAATAATATGTAAATTGGTGAAACTTTTGGGTCAAAATTCCCACTCAAAAATACAATAAAGACGGGATAAAGGCTATTTTTATTTTTGGAATCCAATCTCTGGTCAATACTCACCAATAAAGTATTTAAGAGCGGGTTAGCATGTGTTTAAAGATGGGAGGTATATTTCAAAAATTTGAAGTTCTCAGTGTCATTAGCTTATCAGATTAAAGTTACACATGTTTTCGCCATACAAATAAGGAAGTTTTTCTTTAAAATATAAGCCACGATGCATATGTTCGCTGAAGAATATAAGCTATAAATGATATGAGGAAAATATGCCCATGAAAGTTGATTGGGAAATATAAAAATAAAAACTATTAAGTGAATAAAATGTGGAATATAACCATAGATATAAAGTTATAGTGATGAAAAGAGGCTGTGATATTATATAATGTATATAATAGGAAATATACCGTATTCTCTCTAAAATAAGGCCTCCCTCTAAAATAAGGCCCCTCTCTAAAATAAGGCCCCCTTTGGAGGTGGTTGAAAAAAAAATAAGGCCTCCCTCTAAAATAAGGCCTCCTCTCTAATATAAGGCCCCCTTTATGAGAGTTGAATAATCGATTTTTATTCAATTTTGCCTTTTTATTCTATATCTACAAATAATTTAAAAATTTTATTTAGGATACAAAAATAAATAATAACGAAAAGATTGATTTTATTGCGACAATCGTGGATTAAAACAGTGTTCTCAAAAATTTTCAGAAAAGGATACCAGAATAAAAAGGATTGTTTAAAATTTTTTAGAAAAATGCTTGATAAATAGATGAATATTTGACCAATATGTGGGGTAAGTAGTGCCGAGATCTATGCCAAAATGCGCTCCGAGACTTATGAACATGTCCATTTCCTATTGGAAATCGAAAAGCACAAAAAGCGGAAATTGTGCCAAAGATAATAAAAAGGAGACTGGTTGATGATGCCATTATCCGCCGGAAACAGAGACCCCGAAATTGCTGCGGATTATGATGCATTATGGCGCCAATTCTTGATCTTTTGAACGGATTAAACCACGATTCTTTTCAGGATGTCCAATAATCCAGAATTCACTGTTAAAAAATTCATTTTGACCCAATTTTTGCAAACTCTTATAAAGGATTTCCTCAAAAATCATGGGTCAAGGCATAAAATTTTGGCGCTAGGTTTGATCTGATCAAACTAATGGCCCTTTTCCAAACCAATTTATCTTCAGAGGACTATCACAATAATAAAGAACCGGGTACTTTTCTGTTAACGGGCGGGGGGG
>LDKF01004477.1:0-15865 GCA_001026735.1 Rotylenchulus reniformis | reverse complement strand
GTCTAACAATGGGAAATCTTCAGTCTAGAAAGAGGCCTCGACGTGGTGGAGTCAAGGTATTTGTAACACAATTCTTTTGACACATAAAATGTCTCTAAAAAAATCCGAGTCGAAGAATTTGAAATGCCCGAAATTTAAAAAAATCCGAAACCCTCAAAAAAGTCCTGAAGCTTAGCTCTACCGCCTTCTGCATAGCCTTGACTTAGGTTTTTTAGACTTGTTTGATTAATTAGATTTTACATTTGTTTTATAGCGTGCAAACATTAAGGATTTTCAGAAAGAAAAAAACCTAATTTTTTTATAAAAAAACTTTTTGAATTTTAAGAAACGCAAATTTGGGCCGCCAATTCCAACTCGCTTCGGCAAGCGCAAGAAGCGCTCGAGGGGTACGGATGCTGCAAACAAAATGCCTGCAGGTGCGATTTTCTATTAAAAATTTTAAAAAAATCCTAAAGTTTTTTTAGTCACTCCGATAACCCGCTGCAAGCTGAGACTGCTCAAAAAGGACCGGATCAAAGACTACTTGCTGATGGAGGAGGAGTTCATCAAGAACATGGGACTCGCAAGGCCGCAAGACAAACGCCAAGAAGTCATTGGGACTCACTCAGAATATGCAAAAACCCAAACTTTTTTTTCAGGAAGAACGCGCCAAGGTGGATGAGATTCGCGGTACGCCCATGGTGGTCGGAAATTTGCAGGAAGTCATCGACGACGACCATGCCATCGTTTCTCTTGTACGTTGAAGATTTTTACCAAAGCTAATCCTTAACTTAGAAAGGTTTAGATTTTTTCCAAAACTTGCCCCTAACCTTGTAAGTTTAGGATTTTTCTAAAAAAAAAGGCTTAACCTTATAAGTTTAGGATTTTTTAAAAACTTGCCCTTAACCTAGCAAGGTTTAGGATTTTTTCAAAACTTGCCCTTAACCTTGTAATTTTAGGATTTTCTCAAAACTAATCCTTAACTTTGCAAGTTAGGATTTTTTTAAAAAAAGGTTTAACCTTATAAGTTTAGGATTTTTCAAAACTTGCCCTTAACCTAGCAAGAGTTAAGATTTTTTACCAAAGCTAATCCTTAACATGGCAAGGTTTAGGATTTTTCCAAAACTTGCCCTTAACCTTGTAATTTTAGGATTTTCTCAAAACTAATCCTTAACTTTGCAAGTTAGGATTTTTCTAAAAAAAGGTTTAACCTTATAAGTTTAGGATTTTTCAAAACTTGCCCTTAACCTAGCAAGGGTTAAGATTTTTTACCAAAGCTAATCCTTAACATGGCAAGGTTTAGGATTTTTTCAGAACTTGTCCTTAACCTTGTAATTTTAGGATTTTCTCAAAACTAATCCTTAATTTTACAAAAGGCTTAACCTTATAAGTTTAGGATTTTTTCATAACTTGCCCTTAACATAGCAAGGTTTAGGATTTTTCAAAAGTTGCCCTTAATTTTTCAAAAATTGCCCTCAAAAACTACCCTAAATTTATGGTTTTCTCAAAACTAATCCTTAACTTTGCAAGTTTAGGATTTTTCTAGAAAAAAACACCTTACAAGTTTAGGATTTTTAAAAAATTGCCCTTAACCTTGTAATTTTAGGATTCTTCTCAAAACTAATCCTTAACTTTGCAAGTTTAGGATTTTTGTTGTACCTCTAGAATTTACCCTGATTTTCCTAAGTATTGTTCCTATTGGACCTGAACTTTTCTTTTTATTTTTTAGAGAAGCAGAGACTACTACGTGTACATGATGTCCTTTGTGGACAAGGAGCAACTGGAGCCCGGCACTTCTGTTCTGCTCAACCGCAAAACAATGCATCTGGTCGGAATACTGAGGGAGGCGGACCTGATGGTGTCCGTGATGAAGGTGGAGAAGGCGCCAAAAGTGAGCCAATTGTTGGCAGGCAATAAATTTAATCTCAACATTTTGGTAATATAAAATAAAAAGAGAGAGAGGGCCTCTTTTGGGTCGAAAAAATAATAATATGGCCCAGGCCCTTAACTAGNACCAAAAAATGAACAGGGTACCCCTGTTTAAATTTTTTTATGAAAATTTTTTGAGAAAAAATGACCGATTTCCATCAAAAAACATCAAAAATTTTTAAAATTTTCTCCGCGCCGGAGAGCCCCTCCCCCGAGGGTAGGGGGTTTTCTCCCCCAAGCTCAAATCCTGACTACGCCCCTGCCACTATCAGAATGATTTTTTCTTGAGATTGATCGTTTTTTCTTATGGCTTTCTTGAGGAAATTTATATCCAAAATAGGCATAGTGCTAAGAAACTGGAAATTTAGGCTTTTTCTAGATTTTTGGAAATTTTAAGGAAATATGAGGCTACGAAAAATTGAAAAAATAATGATGTCTTTGACGGTCAGCGGAAAATTTTGAAATTATTCCTAAAGAAATTTCCAAAAAAAAAAATTGGCTATTAGACAGATTAGAAATAAATTATAATTTATTTTGCTAATGCCAGGAAACTTATGCGGATGTCGGAGGACTTGAGCAGCAGATCCAAGAGATCAAGGAGGCCGTTGAACTGCCGATGTCCCATCCGGAGTACTACGAAGAACTTGGCATCAAGCCGCCAAAGGGAGTTATCCTGTACGGTCCGCCCGGGACTGGAAAAACGCTGTTGGCCAAAGCGGTGGCCAACCAGACATCCGCCACCTTCCTGCGCGTCACCGGTTCTTCGCTCGTCCAAAAATATTTGGGCGGTTCGTCTTTTCTCTCTATCTGACATTGAAACAGGGCTATAACGATGAGGAGAAGGTCCGGGCCTGGGTTCCACAAAATGCCAGATTTTTTTTCGCAAATTTTTCAAAGAAAAATGCTTAATTTTCTAAAAAAAAATCCGGCGATCCTTACACTCCTTCATTTTCAAAAAAATTTTCAAGAAAGTGAATTTTTTTATCAAAAATGACCTCTAAAATCGGCTTTTTACATATTTTCTACTCACAAGTCAGTTACCTTCCCCTCCCTCCCCTCTCCGAAATATTAGACTCGTTATACACAAGCATTGGAATTTATTTTACATGAATCTGTTCAGATGGTCCAAAGTTGGTGCGAGAGTTGTTCCGCGTCGCTGAAGAAAATGCTCCGGTAATAAATTTGAACCATTTTTTTTTGTATTTTTTCCACCCTAAAGTCCATCGTGTTCATTGACGAAATTGACGCCATCGGCACCAAACGGTACGATTCCCGCTGTGGCGGAACGCGGGAAGTCCAGAGGACCATGCTGGAGCTGCTCAACCAGCTGGACGGGTTCGACAACCGCGGGGAGGTCAAGGTCAGGGATCCCATATATTTTTTTTTTCTGAAAATAAGCAGCCATGACCTTAAAAATACACGAAAATAAGCATAATTACAAAATTCACTAATTTCTTTTTGGATTTGAGCTCTTTTTTAAAGTAATTTCATCATATTTTTTTTTTAAATTTTTATAAAAATTTCACTGTATTAAGTGGTGCCGGGGTTCCCGATAGGGGCCGCCGTGAAAATTTTTTTGAAAAATTTCTGAATTTTCTTACGGAAAATGGTCACTTTTTCGGGAATCATTTTAATTTTTAATGAAATTTCTCTTTATTTTTTCATATTTGGAGGGTCCGGAGAAAATTTTGAAAAATTAATGTTTTTTTTTCTTAAGAAATTTGATCATTTTCATGGCACTTTTATTTTTGTAAGCGGATACCCCTCGAAATACGCATTTTTCCAAAATAAGCCAATATGGGATCTCTCTGGTCAAGGTGCTGATGGCCACCAACCGCATTGACTCGCTGGACTCCGCGTTGATCCGGCCCGGCCGCATCGATCGCAAAATCGAGTTCCCACTGCCCGATGAGAAGACCAAACGACGCATCTTCAAAATTCACACCGAACGAATGCAGATGATGAAGGACATGAACCTGGAGGAATTCATCCTGGCCAAAGACGACCTGTCCGGTGCGGATATCAAGGTGAGTAATTTTTGACAATTAATACACTTACTATACTTACTATACATTTAGATCCTCATTTATTGAAATTTTTCCAAAAAATTTTGTGGGATATTAGGAATCGTGATTCGAAATAATGTGTTTTTTCGTCAAATTATGACCTTTTATCCCTTTGAATTTGTGTTTTTGATTTCCTCTCATTTTTAGTCAGTTGTTGGTTGTATGTGAATATTTGTGTGGAATAAATTATAATCTTAATTTTCCCTATACTCGTCAATTATTTTGGAAAGGGTTCGAACCCTAAATATTCGGAGCATTTGAATTATTATTATTCATCTTACGAAATATCTTCCTTTTGTTCCCACAACTAAAATTAATTTTTCAAAAGGACAAAGTGAGTTTATAGGAATTTTCCAAGAGAACTTTAGTTTAGGTCCCTTTTTTTATTATTAAATCTAATTCCCTGTTGAAAAAATTCCTCTCACAAGCGTTTGAACCTCGTCGATGCCAAGAATTCTGCTCTACAAATTTCTACTCTAATTTAAGATTTTTTAGTTGATTTTTTTTTGAAATTGATAATCTAAACTTATAAAATATCAAAAATCACTTCATAAATTTAGGCGATTTGCACTGAGGCAGGGATGTTGGCGTTGCGCGAGCGGAAAATGCGCGTGTCGATGGAGCACATGCGGAAGGCCAAGGACAACGTGCTATACCGGAAGCAAGGCGTCATCCCGGCGACGATGTACCTGTAGATTGGAGTTGGAGTCCGGCGGGTCCCTAATAATGTATAACTAGTCTAAAGAACGGGTTCTTCCTAATACACAATCCCATAATTCATATCATACTGTATGCATTTCTTGAAACTTCTAATCCTATATACAGATCGAGGAATTTTTTTCAAGGGGTCCGTAAGAAAAACAATCCAATCTAACACGGGAAAAAACAGCATGTTCTCGCTTTATTGTTCTCGTTTTCGCTTTCTCTGTTTCCATATGATACAGGATTCGGCGAAAAAAAACAGCATCTGAACCCTATTTTTGCATTTCGTTTTTCGCTTCAGTTTTTTGGACATTCAAAAAAATTCCTTGATCTATACCTCTTGCCTTGATACCGTGTCTATGGCCATTTGTAACACTACTGGTATGTATGTATTTGTCCTATTGTTGATCATTGATCTCTGAAATTATGTAACACACGCTGGTGAATGATAAAGACGTTTATGGTATGAACGATTGGTTCGCCATTTTCCATTTGTTTTTCTGCATTTTATTATTTATGCTTAGATGCTTACTCCATTCATCACTCTTTCTTTCATCGTTGATTTCAGGATTATGTATGAGTTTGTTAAGAGATTAAAAAATCGGATTACAAGAGGAAATTTTTTTGACGAAAATGATAAAAAAAACTGTTAATTGATATATTTTTTGGAATAGAAAACATCCCCTATAGGATTAGGCAGAATTGTAAGACCGACAAAATTGGGTACTGATTTTAGAAAAAAAAATTATAAACACATTTTCGCACCAGAAATTGAGGAAAAATGAAAATTTCATTTTGGGATTCAATGGATTTTGTGCTAGTTTTACTTTTTTATACACATTTTCCTTAAAAATATTTATGAATATTTGTAAATTCTGCTGATTACCATGCCAATTATAGAAAATTGTCGACCAATAATTGAATTTTTTTTTCAGATTTTCAAAAATGGAAAAATTTTGTAATTTTTGGAGGGCCTATTCCGCTGATGAGTAATGCTGCAAAAATGATCACGCTTGCTCAATCAATCATGATAATATGGACCCCTCCACTACCATAATTTGCGCTCTTTGCTCTGTGTGTTCAAATGGCGGAAACTGACGGTCGGAAGGAGGGGAGTGGGAAATTTCAAAAGAATTTTTGACTGATAAAATTGAGCTCTGATTTTTGGAAAAAAATTGGCCAAAAATTGATTTTTTAAAGGGGTGAAAAATTATTTTTGAAAATATTTTATCGATTAGACTTGAAAAAAATAGGGAATGATTTTTTCTTTGTTGGACTTCTCAATTTTTAGTTTATTTAGAGGCGAAATTTTTTAAATTTTATTATTTCTTAAATAATTTTTAATCATTTTTAGAATTTTTTGCTGAGATTCAGTTTTTATTTCAAAAAACAAAAATATTTCCTGCAAAAATTTGTTTAGAAAAATTGGCAAAAAAATTATTTTTTGCTTTTTTTCTTTTCTTTTTTGCTAAAAATTAATAATTTGGGTTCGTAAATTTAATATTCTAAAAAAATTTTTTGCCTATTAATGAGATTTCAAAAAATAGATTTTATTGCAAATATTTTCAGAAAAAATTATTTTTTATTTGCTAACAGAAAGTTCGCGAAGGGCTCTCTCTCTCTTCAGCTCTCCCCGCCCCCCTTTTTAAAAATTCAAATTTATTCTCTCTGTTGTAAAGTCCAGAACATTCTCTGCCCACTCTCTTTCTCTCCCTCCAGAACATTCTAACCATCTTTCCTCTTCTCTACCCTTCTCTCTCTCCTCCCACAGCATTCCCATACTATACATATATTATTCATATGTTTGTTTTGCATTTGTTAGCTAACTGACTACCCAGCGTTGATGGGCAAAGGCTTGAGTTTTTTTCTGTTTTTGCATTTTTTTATGTTTTTCGAATTCGATCAAAAAAAATTCGAAATCTTCGCGAAAAATTTAATTTTCCATATTTCATAAATTTTTGAACATTTTGTTCGAATTTACCAGAAGATAGAGCATAAAATTCTGCACAACTTTGTCGCTGGAAGTTTTGGCAAAGCGAACCTTAAAAAATTTTCGGAGAACCTTTTGGGGTTCGACTAGCACCGTTGAAGGCCTCCTTATTTCCCTAAACTAATTTATACCAATTTTACTACTGACCATGACGATTACGAGCTCCCTCCCATCCCGAAATCCTGGGCATATCCCTGACCTCACCCGAAAATTTTTTACGCCCTTGCCTATCCCTAAAAATTGTCAGAAACAGATGGAAACCCTATTTTATTTACCAATTTTACAACTACCTTACGGTTACGAGCTCGATCCGTATAGTGATCTTTACTACTACTGGATCAGTTTTGACCTTTTATTACATATATGACCTTTCCGGGCTCTCCCCTATCTTAGAGAATTTGGGTTTTACGACCCCCAATCCCATCCCCGATAAAACCTTAACCTCTCCCCACACCATCAATCCATCTTTTGGTGGGTTTTCGGTGCTATGGGGATGGGCCTTCATTCATCAGTCATCCCTTCTCCTCCAATGTCGATTACCCCCCAAGGGTTCTTCTCCTTCGGCGGTTCGGTTTTCTTTCTTCTTCATCTTCAATATATACGAGCATTGGGGCGCCGCTATCGCGGCGCCCCAAAGCTCGTTATTGATTTTTTTATTTATCAGAATACAATCGAATAAGGCATTTTAGTAATAGTGTTTACTCGTCATTGTTTTATCAGTTTAATTTTAATCGCATGTACATTAAAATCTTCACTGGTTTTATACATATTTCATCGTTATTATTTATTAATGTTGATGTTATTGTTAATAATTGATATTCAAAAGTGAATGTAAGTTTAGAGTTCTGTTAAAATGCACGAAATTTCAATCCTTAAAAACTTGAAACTGCCAAATTTTTTAGTGGGAAAGAATTATAAAGATAAATTGCTAACATAAAACAGAAATTTTTTTCTGCAAATATAAATTATAGATAATCATGTACAGCCCATACATGGAAACAATGACCGCAGATAATGTTTTCAAATTTAAGACAGTTCTCACACCAAAAAAAGCGTAAGCGACCCTTACAACAATCGCCTGCAGGCGGTAATATATGAGGAGGAAAAAAAACAAAGTGGTGACATCCACAAGAAGTGCACTGTCCCCAACCCATATTACTTTAATGAAATAATAAAATTTAAAAATTTTGGGAGAATGAAAGGAATAAGAGACACCAAAAAAATGTTTGTTTTCGATAAACATATTTTCTAATCAATGATCTTTAGAGGGTAAGTAAACATGGGTAAGCCGATTTTTTTGATCAATGATCGTTAAAAATTTGACATTTATTAATTAAAAAATATTTTTTATTATTTCATTATATATTTTTTTAAATTTTTTTTAGTTGAGTTAATACTAACCATATTTAATTATTTATATAAAATTCTTTGTTTGATTTTATCAGATGTTGCAAAAATGGTAAATAAAATTTAGAATAGGATTATAATTCAAAGAAAATATAATTGATTAACATTATGCAACGACAATTCTTGGTAAAAGCGGGTTTAAACAATTGGATATTCCAAATCGGCAAGATTGGGAGGTGTGATTTTTTCATCTTCACACATTTTGATTCCGTCAACATGGTGAATGGTCAAGCTCAAAACACCGCTGGCTGTAAAATAATAAGTTTTGATTGAATGCCAGAAATAAAAATTTTTAAGTTCTAGAAAATGTAAATATTGGTTATTTAAAAACGAAAAAAATTAAAACAAAAACGTGTTTTATCATTAAAACGGATTTTTATGGACCCAGAAAAATTATAAAATAACATCTCAAACGCACAGTTTAAAAATCAGAACATGCACATTTGATTCAAAATCGCATATTTGGACTTTTAACGGATATATTTTGAAATTTAGCCAGAAACACAAATTTCGACTCCCAAAACGTACATTTTTAGATTCCCAAAAACGCATTTTAGACTCATTTTTAGATTTCCAAAAACGCATTTTTTAGACTCATTAAAACGCATATTTTTGCTTTGCAAAAATGCAAACTTTCGACTACCAAAAACATCTCGATCTTCGAAGGCACATTTTTTGTCGCAAACATCCTTTCTTCTCCACTAAAAATATAATTTCGACTCCTAAACACGCACTTTTGTTGTTTTAAAAAGCACGCATATTCGATTCAAAAACGAATTTTTGGATTCCAAAAAACGCATATTCTTTCTCCATAAACGTATTTTTTTACCAAAAACACATTTTTGACTTTCAAAAATTTTCAATCAATGAAATATTCGATCGGATAAACAAAATTTTTCACCATAAAAATGAATTTTGAGCTCGAAAAAGTATCGTAATAAGTTAATCATATTACCTGCCCAAGTGATTGTTGCGCCGTGAAGTTCCAATTCGTTGCCCATTTTGAGTTTGAGCATATTTGGGTAGAAAAGCTGAGTCTTGAACATCCCGTCTGATGCAATTGTACCATCCAGATGATTTTTGTTGTCATAGACTGAAGGAATGCGAAGAATTTTCACTCGCAGGCAAACTAAAGATAATTTTAATGATTTATATTATTAATAGCAATCGAAAAAAAGAAAAAAAATTAAAAAAGATTAAAAAAAATTACGTTTTGTGACTCCCGATAAATCTATCAATTCTTTTAGAGTTGTAGGAGTTTGGTTGGGCAAGGCACGTTCGATGATTGACATTCGGGTCATTGCAGTGAATGTGTAACGAACGATTTGTTTTTGGCCGTCAAGACGCCATTTTGAACGCAAATGCAAACTGTCCCCCTATAATTAAAAATTAAATTAAATAATAAAATTGTGAACACTTCTCGCTCTTTTAAAACATGGTGCAAGAATTCTGCATAAATATTCCAGGCAGTCAGAGTTGCAATTCTTCCTGTCGAACTGACTAATTCGATGTCTACAACTTTTGAATGTACATCGCGTATCTCTATTTGTTTCACTGCCGAAATCTTACTGATTTGCAAATCAAAATCACTTAAAAATAATTAAATCCAAAATATTTAGCTTAATTTTCGACCTCTCCAACGATTCTCCTTCTTTTAACTTTTCTAAAGGAATTGGCTGAAATTGGTCCTCCACTACAGTAATTTTGTTCAGGAGATAGGCAAAGTAAGCGGCAATCCCCCCCGAGGAAATTTTATGCGCCGTTGATTTGATGGGCGATGCAGTAGTACCATCCTTCCATGTCAATTCCTTGTTTGTGCTACCGTAATTGTAGTCGTCATTTTTGCCATGGCATTCCAACGAACGGAATGAGAAGACATTCCCCTATAAATTTAATTTATCATTTGTCATAATAAGTACAGTACGTTAGCGAGTGAATTATAATCTAACCATATGATATGGATATAATGCCATTAAATAGATGACTACTAACATATAGACTATAAAATATAAGCAGAATGAATTTTATCAAAAATAAACATTTTTCCATAAACATTTTAAACATTTTTTACAATTATTATATAATGGTTTGTAAACCCACCAATATTTCATCGCCAAAAACACGTGCCATCGAAGAGGCGTGTACTCCCCAACCGACTACCTGGACGTAGTTCATACCATCACTTGCAACCAGGGTGTAGAGTTCTCGTTCACCATGTTTGGTAGTTACTTGGCGCTGTTCACACACGATAGCCTCGAGAGTTATATCACTTAATTAAAAAATATTCGATCCCTTTTCTATTTATATGTACATCATTTTCTCATCCGGCTTGATGTCAGAAATTGTAACACTTTTCATTTTTTTGGTTGGTGATGCAGTTTTAGTCTCCATAATAAAAAATACTTCTGAAATAAATTTTATTGATTACTGTATATGATACTTATGTAAAAAAATATTTCGATTATGGTAACTACATATAAGATTAATTTGATTAAAAATAATATGGAAAAAAGAGCCGGTTGATGTTTACAATTACTGAATTTAGTTTGTTAACAATCCTTATTTTGCCTAAAGAATTCATATCTCCCTATTTTGCTTGTGTGAATTCAATCTTATTTGCAGGTGTGAGCTGAGTCGGAACATCTGGAAGGATAACTGGAATGGATAAACATCCAATTGTTCAAAAAATGAAAAGGATACAAAAATATACATTGGTTAAGCAACATGGGTGAAATTGATGAAACAAAAATACTAAAATAGTATTTTTATGAAAAATAATAAATTTAATTTAATACTTCACTCCAGACAATGTTTTTTATAGTTCTTTCCTCATTATTCGGATTTAATTTAATTTTAATATTTTCCCAACATTTTGCTCGTGCCAATGCAACATAAGTCTGTCCGTGAGCGAAAACATCACGTGAAAAGTCAATACCGACTTTGTAAAAGGTCTGTCCCTGGCATTTATTAATGGTCATACAGTAAGCCAATTTCAGTGGAAACTGATGTCTTTTTAAAATATATGGAAATTTTTTATCTTCTATAAGTGTGATTCGCGGTATAAAAACGACTTCTCCTGTGCGATTTCCAGTTAATATAATTGCTCTTAATACATACTTGCCTAAATCTACTATTTGCAACCTAGTCCCATTACAAAGACCCTCATGTACATTTATATTTCGAATAAGCATGGTGACGCAATTTATTTTTAATTTAAGTTCATGTTTTGGTAGACTATGGTGTTCAAGTTTATTTAATATTTCAGGTAATATAGGAACACCTGATTTTGGTTCAGCCTCATCAACACTGTAAAAACTTTGAACGTTACCAGGAAATTTTGACAAAACTTCCTCATTATATTTATCTACATCTTTATTATAAGGTGCTAAAATACAATGAGTCGGAAGTTTAGAAAATTCATTATTTTTAATAATATCCCCAAATATTTCGGTTATTAAATCTCCTTCACCTATATCACAATGGCACGGAAATTTTATTCTTCCTTTTTCATTTTTCGAACCATCACCAATTTCCAATAAATCAGCCGAAAATTGTTTTGCATTAACGTCACTCCGCATATTTTCTTTAAGTGTCATGACAACAAATTCTTTCCATAATTTACTTTTCGTTATTGTTAAGTCGATTATTTCTGATCTTGTGGCTTTATTTTTTATAGGTAAACACTGTCGAAAATCGCCACTACAAATTAAAATTTTACCTCCAAAAGGTTTATCAATTCCTGTTAGTTCTCTGAGTTTTTTATCTACTATTTCTAATGCAAATTTTGGAGCCATTGGTGCTTCGTCCCATAAAAAAAGCTCAGTTTCTAATATTTCTGCTGCATCTTTTGTTTGTTTTTCAATACCAGAAATAGAATTTTTTTCAAGATCCAATGGTAATTTAAAACGGTTATGCACTGTTCTTCCATTTTTTAAAAGCGTAGCAGCAATGCCGCTGAACGCCATATTACATACCTTTTTCTTATATGCCCTAGCTAAATGATAAATAGCTGTTTGGACAAATGATTTACCAGTTCCTCCTGGACCATCAATATAATAATATTTTTCGTTATATTTTGAAGGGTCATCCAATAATGACTTTATTCTATCATAAATTTTTTTTTGATCTTCATTCATTACTGCATATTTTTTTTCAGCTAAATCAAGTTCTTGTTTAGGGTCATAAATTTCTTCTTCTGGGATAATTCGAACTTGACCCGAAATTTGAGGCATATCAGGAAAATCAGTCAACGATTTTTCTTGTTTTATTAACATTTGATTGATGAAGAATAACGCATTTTCATAAGCATGATTAGTTGGATATATTCTTAATAAATCTTGTGATAATTCATCTTTATATTTTTCCCATAACAGGTGAGGATATTTAGGATCACAATTTACAAGAATATTCACAAAAAGTGATCTTAATGCTCGAGGAAATTTAAATAAACTTGCTTCTCTCAGGCATACATCCCATTCTTCGTCGTCCTTAGTCAAACCCCTAGCAAGACATGCCTGCGCATAGGTTGGATAGGTTATTCCATTTACAGTAAGCAAATCTTGAAAACTGTAGGCATGAGTATGCAATAAAAGATAGCGTAGGTAATATAATTCGGTATTTTTAGGATTAATGGAATAAATGCGGCCGATGACTTTATGATGCCCTTTTCGCGGATATTTCCATACTCTGTTTTTCCTATCAAAGGTACAGTATTTTGGAATATCTATGTATTTGAATTTAGGAGCATTTGGATTGTCCTTATAAAAGTTAAAATAAGCTGTTAATTTACTATCTTTTTGCATTGATTCTTCGATTAGGCCAGTATCTGCATTTTGATCAAAATATATCATCTGTTCCTTTTCCAAATGAACTTCTAGTCTCTCAATTGAATGGGACTTTCCTTGTAAATCATATTTAAAAATTCTATAACATGCTTCGACTGGACTTAAATATCGAGCATCCAGATATTGTCCGACTTCATCGTATTTTAATAAGATTTGTTCCCCATTTGGTCCCTCCTTTACACATTCTACAATAGCTGAATCGAAACCCTTGTAAATATATTTGTAAATATATTTAATAGCACTTAATTCTGAACAAACTTCAACATTTATATGTGAACGAAATCTTTTTAATAAGTATGGATTATATGATGCTACATTTTGATTTGTTAATCTTTTACCATTACGATATTCAAATTCTCCATTGTTGGGTCTTTTATATATAGCATATCCATCATCTCCCAATTGTGTTTCTTCTTGAAATTTTTTGGGAAATTTAAATCGACATTTACCATTGCGCATACATGGTGCATTAGGATTACAATCACCACAGGGTCCGTGCAACATGAATTTACTGACCAAATTCCTTAGTTCTGGATCATGATTTTTTGATGGAAGTTCAGCGCTTATAAACTTATCAATGTCTTCTTTATTTTTAAATTTATCTTTAGGATCTAATGTAACTAAAAAATGAAGATGAGGCAAACCCCGTTGTTGGTACTCGATCACCCAAACATAGCCAATTACTTTCCCAAATATTCCTCCATTTACTACCTCATCTATAAGTTGGTCAGCTTTTAATTTAAACACCCGTGCGACAATATCTGGTCTATCGATAGAATTTTGACCATCCAACAGACATTTTTTAATATCTGGATCATCTGGATTACAGGTATAAGTTATAAATAAATCAGGTTTTCCTGTTTCACCGACTATGGCTAATGCATCAACATAGTTTTGATCTTTATTACGTGGTCCGCCAATAAATGAAGAAGGTAAAATAATTTGCTTTCCTATTTCAGCACCAGTTTGTTCTGCTTTATTTGTCAGAAAATCTTCTAATCCTTTATATTTGCTGGCCCTTATTTCTTTCTGATGTTGTCTAATGAAATTTAACCTAGCCCATTCAATTCGAGCACTTTGATCCACTATCCATTGTTGAAATAATTTTTTAGAATGATGATGTGGTGTAAAAATATTTTTACGAAAAAATAATTTAAATTTTATAAAATCACACAAAGAAATTCCTTTCCCAATTGAATCTTTTAACGAAAAATTCCAGCCGAGTGTACCAGTAGGATAAAATAATGGATATAAAAGAGGTTCAACTATTGGATCTAATGGATAAACATTCTTTAAATCTTTATTACCTTTTGGATGTACGACAATACTCGAAGGTGGTATATCCCCATTAGCATCACAAACTATTATTGCAGCAACCTCATTTACTCTTGGAATATTATATCTGTTTGGATCAAAACCTTCTCTTAATCCTATTAGCATTTTTACATCAAATTTTTCCTGCCCATACAATGCACCATTGTTTGCTCCTTGTTCTTCAATAATTTCTCTCATCATGTAATATGCTTCAGCAAATGAATAATTATTTCTTAATACAATTTCTAATCGAGATAATAAACTGATATCCAAATCATTTTGGGCATGAATCCTTAGGTTATTTGCATATTCGGGATCGTAAAAATATAACTGTCCATTAGTAGGAAGCAAATTAGTTTCATTAGGTTGCGCAACAACATTGAATTTATGATAAACTTGCCCTGATATTTTAAAACAACTTGGTCCAGGAGTATTAAAATTAAATCGATTACAACTTAAGGAACCACATGCAAACGCATTATTGTATTTCCTAATATTCGCCAAAAAACTTTTATGATGTTGATCCTCATTAGAATAAAGTACTTTAAGTTCATTTGGATAATTAGCAATTTGGTCCAATAATTTTTTACTCCTACCAAAATTACAGCAATCATAAAATTCGTTTGCCGCTCCTTTCGATCCAAATGGTTTCTCTCCTACAAAATGTAATGCTTTGCAATATTTACATTCCATATCAAATGTACCCAATTCAAAAAAATTAACTTCTTTATGTATCGCCGCTTTTTGATAGAATGTATCAAGTCCTTTTTGATTTATATGCTTTCGGTGGTATAATTGCTTTTTCTCTGTTTCAGTCAAATTATTCCTTATCATTTCATTTCTAATTCGTGTTTTTTCTTTTCGTGATCCTGTTTTAATTATTTTTTCGGCATATATTATATTTTCAAAATTATCATCGGTCAAATCCAAATCAATAGTTCCACTGCACAACCTTTTCTTAGATTGTGGACTATTCACTTGATCACTGCAAGCGGATGAACATGATTGAATAAAGTGATTAGGATCAGATGACTCATCAGGGCGATGAGTAGAAGTGGGCTCTTCAGTGGATGAAGGAAATATTTGCTTAGTTCGAACCATTTCTAAATCTGAAAATTAAAAAAAATTATAAAATTTCCATCGACATTCAGATAAATTTTTATAACTTATTGGTTAGAAAAGAACAAAAATGATGTTATAAATGTTTCAAAAGAGGAGAAGAAAAAATTTCATAATGTTTTCCCATCTGCTACTCATAAGAAGGCAAAATTTTCCTTGTGTTTCCCATTTGCAATTTATTGATCTGCCTATTTGGAAACATAGGTACACTCACCGGATTTTTCTTTCTCTTACTTGTTTTGTATAAACATATTCATACCAATTTTATCTTAACCTTTTTTTCTCTGTAATCTATTTTTTGCTTTTTTAACAGAATAGCGGAGAAATTGTCTTTTTTTTAAACAAAACGCCAAACATCCGCCATATTTAACTGGCGTAGGTTGTTCTGACTTAATATATTAGGGGATAAAGTGTCGTTCTCTGCTGTTTTCCTCCTCCCCTCTTATCTCTTCTTTCCCCGTTCATTCATCTTTCCCATTTCCATGGGTATCTATCGACCTCTCCTCTCCCCCCTC
>LDKF01004469.1:1255-14389 GCA_001026735.1 Rotylenchulus reniformis | reverse complement strand
TTGTGGTTGGTCTGCCTAAGGGCAATTGTCGATTTTTAAAGAATATTTAAGGGTAATATTCTATATTTCTCTCCAGATTAATAGAAAAACGATAATATTTAATGAATAATTTATGAAAATTAAGACAATAGTTGTGAGACGGGTCTTTTTGAATTAATGTCATGTCCCTTGCAACTGGTGCCAAAATCGAAATCTTGATTTTTCACACTAATTGTGACTGTAAAAATTTCCTAACCCTGATCAGATGGTATATTTCCCTAATTTTTCTTCCCATTTTCTGTATATAATGTGGAGAAATTAGAAGTCATAGGAAAAATTGCCGAGAACTTGCTCTAATTGTTGAACAGGCCAATTCTATAGTGCCCTTTCCTTGTTTTTTCCTCTTAATCTGCAATTTTCCTTGCGAGCAAAGGCTAACTTGATCAACGGCACATCATTGAACTCGCCGACCAGCTGTTTCATGGCCTCGTAGCTCCGGAACAGTTCCGGATTGTTCATTTGTTCCCCAAAATAATTGGCGAGTGCGTCATGGTCCTCCGCCTGAACTTCTTGTGGATTGGCAACAATGTCGCTGTTCCAGTCGATCACAGCACACACTTCCCTGGGCCCGATCCCTGAAAAATTTTGATCAATTTCCAAAATTGTCCCAAAAGGATCTTCTAATTTTGTAATAAATTTTTATTTAAAGTCCCGATGCGAGGGTTTCCTGCGCATGGTTAAATTTCATTATTAGTTCATGTAGGAATTTTTTGAGTTTCATTGCTCCAATGGCAGGTGGTTTTTATATGAAAAATATAAAGGGGATTTGAATTTTTACTTTTATTCCTGGCTGACTCAAGCCAAAGTACCGAGACACCCCTTTTTAGCTGATTCTTCTATGTGTCTGTCTTGGCTAATAATTTTTGAACATTTTCTTTTGCCTTTTCATTACTCAGAATGATGGCGATGGCCAAGAGAAATGCCAAATGTGGACTTTTCCGGTGCCTTGCGTTGCCTTTATTATGCCTCAGATTAAGCTCCATCTTTTTAACCCGACGACCGACCACACAATCACCACCGCGCAACCGCTGAATTTCATGAAATTAGTAATTTCAAAAAATGAAAAATCGCGATGGAATGAATGGTGAAATAAGAATCATATCTATCATTTAATCGAAACAATGGCCAAAATGCCCATGTTGATTGGTCAAAAATCAAAAAAATTCTATAACATTTGCTCAATTATTCTAATTAAACAATTTAAAAGGGGAAATGGCGTATTCTAAAAATTGAATTCGCCTAATGTAAAATTTAAAAAAGGATAAAAAATCCGGTAAGGAGGAAGTTATTTGGCCAATTATTCAGATCAATCAGATCAGCATCATGATCGGGGCGGAAGATTTATTCACTCATTCATTCAGTCAGTCGATGGTAATGATGATGAAGACGGAGCAGGAAGGGAAGGGAAGGAGGAGGAGGAAGGAACCAGTCGGCGAACAAACAGAAAAATGTAAAAAATGGGGGAAAAGGGGGAAGAAAGGGGTGGTCGAATCGGAAAGGAGTGACTGACGGACCAAAGTATTCACACCAGCTTTTCTCACCATCTGTTGCTATGTCTGTACTATTTCCTCGCACATTTTCACTCCGATTCCCCCGATTTATTCGCCGTGATGAGGTGGAGCGAATATTGGGAGAAAGTGTCGTGGAAAAGGCAAAATGAATTTGGAAGAATTCAAAGATAAAAATGGGCGGAAAATTGAGAAAAATAGGGCGAATTTCCTACAAATCAGCAGGAGGGTATGCCGAGCAGAAAATCCATGGGAAGGTCAAATTATTGGTGAACTTTTGCTATTTGGTGTAAAAAGTCCGAGGAGGGAAGCACATTATCTTGGGTTCTAAAATTTTTGATCCTTAAATATCCCTTCTATAAAATAACTGTTGCTAAATTGCTAAACACAAATCATGTGACCAAAATTTTCTATTGTCACAATATTGGAGTTTTTATTGCGCGCTTGCTAAGAACATGTCTCTGATATGTATTGTAAACTAATTACTTCATATTCGTGTTCAGAAAATGCCTAAAACTCGAAGGTCAAATTCAAAGGACTTCAATTCTTATAGATTGAACTGTGTAAATGGTTGAAAATAATCGGACCATTATTATTGTAAATTTAATTTTTTCGTAATTTCGCTTAGCACAACCTAAAAATCGGTATGCATATCGTAAGTGGAATATTGTAAGGATTCTTTAAAATAATTTGTTAGTGGAATATGGTAATATGTATCACAATATTTTATACAAAGATAAAGAATGAGTTGAATTTGGTAAATGTCGAATGAATAAATGCCAAATGAACATTTGAAGAAAATCAAAAGCAATTTATTCCATCCCAAAATCACGATTGCCGTCAAATCGGACAATGGAAATGCTGCAGAAGCAGAGGGGCAATGAGCCGAGCATCTTTCGCCACCATCGTCGGCCAATGCCATTTTTCGCAGTTTTATTGGTGTGGAAAAATTTTTTGGTACGGAATGGTACAATTGGGGCATCTGCTGGCAGAGTACGCCTTGTCGAACTTGTTGTTGGTATTGGACGAATGGAACATTCGAAGTGGAAAGGCATTTTGAGGCAGGATTGGTTACCGTATACTATACTATACTAGGTATTGAGTGAAAGTGATCATCCCCGAAGAAAACAATTTAGGGAGAAAGGGATTGGATGATATGCGCAGAAGGTGGAGAGGGTGCTTACTAATCACTAATCATCGAACACTGAATGGTCTATCTGTTAGTAAGACAAAATTGGCCCTTTTAAGAAAGAACAATGAAGATCCCCCAAAGGTGTCGGTGAGGGAGTGGGGGAAGGACTGAGTGCTTCCGTGTGACCTTGGTTTGTTGATCAGCTCAAGTGCTTTATAGGCTAAAAATGATCCTTAATTGCTTACTTATAATTGTTAATAAGAATAAGCAGAGGAATTTATCAAAAGCAAATACTTAATAGACAGAAACATCCATTTCCAGTTATCAAACTTATAAATTAGTATATTATCATTATTTATTGTTAGGCTGATTAACATAAAGTGTTGAATATAAAATCACCGGAATGAACTCTTCAAAACGATCTTCGATCCCTCCGTTGTTCAATCTACATTACTGATCAGGTTCAATCCTGCGGCAGTTACCAATGGTCCCTCTACAATGTGCTGATGTCCAGCAGAACGACGCCTTTTGGCCATAAATCGATTGATCGCCAATGAAATGGTCGGAGGCACAACAATGGCCAAGCACAGAGCGATCAAAGTACAGATCAAAATGATGGACAAATGGGAGGAGGAAGGGCATTCAGCAGGAGGAGGAAGATCATCGTCGATCGAGAAGAAAAGTTCCTGTAAGGAAAATTTGCAACTTTTGATTACAAGTTTGACACGAACCTGCCGATGGACAATGATCTGACGGAATCCAGCTAGTAGAGCTTTTAAGGCCACAAAATGTTTATGTGCCTTGAAAAGACCGCTCTGAAAACGAAAATGCGAACCATCAAAAGTTTCAGAAAAATCTTGCGACCTCCATGGCTAGCAAATGCGCCTTTTCTTCCTCCAAAATGGGCACATTTTTGTAGGAAAATAGCGTCACGCTGTCCATGTGTTCATCCGCAGGGTATAGGATGATCACCACCTGAAAGATCAACGATCAAACTTCACCGGTTGGTCGTCCGTGCCTTACGACAATCCTCATCTAATTGCCACATGTCCGCCAATTTCTCAGCAACAATCTGGCAATAACAAAACCATATTTAAACAAGCAATAGGAATTTGTATGTTTTAGACTTTAGAATACTGGAACAGGGATACTATGTGGCTGGTGCCAAATGGCCATGGAATCCTTGTTGCTTTGTGTCCTACCTCTTTATATGTTTAATCAGAATGTTTCGTTTACTGGCCATTGCCTTGTTTTAAAATATTTCCAAAATTCTTGGGCCAGCTTTTTAGAGCTTAATTTTTGACGAACTGCGATCCCATACATCCTTACCATTCCTGTGAAGTATTCGTCGTATCTCTCCTCCTCGGGCTCTCTCTCCTCTGAATATTCATTCTTCTTGGTGCGGGTCTTTGTTTCCTTCACAACAATATGCTGTTTGCTGAGTGCAATGCCCACAGTCACTCCCTTTCGCTTGCAAGATGTTTGGCCCAGGGCCTAAAATTTATAGGAAATTAAATTAAAATGGTAAATTCGGATTATTTTTTACATTTTGGGTTATATTTGGGAAATTATCCAGCATCCGGATCAACTCTGCATGTTCCGTTTCATTGCCGAGTACCCCTTCCGGATCGCAAAGAGTGCCTCGTCGATCCAATCGGCATGTGGAGTATCCGTTGAACCGTTGGGGATTGGGGTAGGAGTTGATGTCCAAGTAGGAGCTGACAGAACCAGCAGGGTAAAGGGCAGAGACCACGACAAAAGTGATCAAAGTGGGTGAGAAAAGCATTGATCGCTAAAAATGAATAAAATGGGACCAAAGGATGGATGGATGACACCGAAGAGAATCTTTTTTTGGTCCAAAATCTTCCCTTCAAAGCCAACGGATAAACAAAAAATTTGGAATGTAAAAGACAATTGGGGGAGGGGGACAATGATAAATTGGTCCCCCGTTGGACAACTTTTTATCGGTATCATATAAGTATCGGCGATGTGAATCATCATGTCGGTGTTCGGCAGGGATGACAACCTTAGGGGATGGGGCAACTGTCCACTTCCCGCTGGCCAATCCTGCTTTTCTGACCTGCTCGTTCCCGTGGCCTTGGTACCTAATTATGGATTACTTAACATGTCAGACCCCTAACCTGTAATCATAATTCTCTGACAAAAAACACGTTATGTTTAACAATTTATCCTTTATTTACCATAATTTGACAGATTATAATTTTAAATGAATATATCGCCCACAACCGAAAAAAAACAACCGATTTTTGATCTTTTTTCACTTTGGGACTTGTGGCTGATCATGTCCAAAATATTTTTGATTGAATTAATCAGAAATCGAACACCTTCGCGAACTCTCTGGTCCTTTCCTGCTGTTGAATGTGATAGCAAAACAGCATTTAAAGAATAAAATATAAATGTGATCGGCGGAAGGGAAAAGAGGAGTGAAGTCCATTGGAGATTTTTATCTTAAAGCTATTATGGATTATACTATATGCACATTAATAAATATGTTTAATAATTTTCTTCTGGGATTGGCATGTCTGATTTTTGGATTTTGATCCCACCCCATTTTCGATCCTAAATCCCTTGTTGTTCATCACTCATCACGGATCAGTTACAATTCCAATGTAACTTCCGACTTTCGAGAAACAGAAGAGCGACAAGGTCAAGAGCAAAATGGTGGGGGAGGAGGCGGAGGAGGAGGCATAGCTGCGCGCATGAAGGGGAAGACTGTGATTGGCCAACAACGGATTTGAGGCAGAATTGGCCAAGTGCCGGGATGAGAAGAAGTCCAATTGTTGCTGCGGGAAAAATTGGCCAAAATCAGAGATTGCCAAAATGATCAATAAAATCAGCAGTTGGGCATGGCTAATTTTTTTGAGACAATTTTAGGGATAAATATTTTGATAAATGTTGTAGATTCTAACATAGGTATGTAAGTTCTAACTTTAGTCCGATGAAAAAGTAAACCAAAAATTGGGAACTTATTAACCAGCTTTGAACCCTCGTGAATTTGAAGCGAATTCCTTATTGTAGAATGTTAAAGGATGAGTGAATGAACAAAGAAAGATAAAGTCAGACGGTATTATATTTTAACGCAACATGCTTCCGCGTCATAATCACGAAGGGCAACAAAATAAAATGAAACTTTATTCGATTTTTTACGCTGATTATACCTGCTGCTGTCGTCGAGAGACGATGGTCCGATTGAGCCAATTCACCAAAGATTTCAGAACAAAAAAGTGACTGCGTCCCTCAAAATGCCTCTGAAATTTTGAAAAATGAATATTCCTTCTGGCAGCTGAATCTCGTCACTTTCTCCAGAAAATCCGTCAGTTCCTTCTCACGAATTGGCACATTTTTGTGCCACACCGTCACACTTTTCCTCGGATTGGTCCAGTACAAAATCATCACCATCTGCGGATGAATGAGAAGGGATCAGAGATCATTGATCAAACACCATCACTTGATATCATGCCTTTTGACATTCTTTGTCCAACATCCAATGCTCCGCGAATCTCTCGCCAATCTTCCGGTTCTGATCCTTAAATGATTAAAGAGAATATGGGGGGGGGNGGGGGGGGGTGGGATAGGAATTTAGCTTTTTATAGAAACGACAATATCTTATTAATTATTAAATTATTTTGAAGCATTTTAAGCATAATGATTGACCAAAAATTTCAATCAAAATACGATAAATAAAATATCCTTTAGCGGATTTAATTTTTTGGGTTGAGACCTAAATTAGGTGTCTAGTTTATTATTTTTACAACCTAGAAATGAAATCCTACTAAACTCTCTTAATCCTCTCAAAATCATTTTTCTTACCATTTTGGCATTTTCCTTGAGGGATATTTTCCATTTGCTCAGTGCAATGCCCACGGTCACTCCCTTCCGTTCGCACGGCGTTTTGCCGAAATGCTAAAATTTCTTGGAATTTCTAATTTTTTGAAAGTTCTGAACATTTTTCGTCAAACTCGGGAATTCCTCCAACATTTCTGCCAATTCATCACGATCAGAAGAGCTGATCAGCGCTTCCGGATCGCATAGAGTTCCGCTTCGGCTCACCCGACAGCGCCTGTATCCTTCGGAATTCGGTCCATCGAAGCTTTTGGGGTTCGGATAGGGGGTGAAGTCGTAACGGGAGATGGGATCGGATTTGGCCAAAAAGGAACCCCAAGCAGGCAGAATGGCACAAAAGGGAGCGAAAGTGATGAAAAGCACAAAGGAAGGCGAAGGCATTGGATGCGGCGGAAAGGGATAAAAAAAGAAAAAAAAACGCAAATAAAATAGCCAGAAATGCATAAAATCCATATGGAAAATGAAAGAGCAATCCTGACTAATTGGTGTTCAAAACTGAATCCCGATGTGATAATGGATACTGTATTCTCACAAGTCAGACATATACAATTGGCATTAATTTTGACCAATCATCGATCAGTTAACAAATGTTGTTAATCGATTTAGGGTTTAAAGATCAGTAATTTTGGAAGTGAATGTTTCATCCAGAAAAAAAAAATTTGTCGTCTTATTGCAAAAGAACATGACAATGAATCGATCTGAGGAAGTTGGGAAAATGAATGTTAAATCTCTTTACAATGTAAAGTGCAACGAAAGGAGAACTTTCCCAACACTTTCGCACCGATTTTATTTTATCTTCGATGGTCAAAAGAGTAAAAAATGCTCTATTAATCTCTTTAGCGATGAAAATGCAAATGAATCAGAAACATCATCCTTGGAAATGTTGGCCAATATTCGTCAAAATTGCTGCTCAATGCCCGACGATCCCATCTATGCCGATTTTAGCACTTTGCTTGTTACCGGTGGGTGTTGGCTTGGTGCCGAATGGTGTCATGGTAGTGTTTGTCACACGGATGGACCCTAAAATCACAAATAAGTTAGTATCTAATAAGTTTAAAAAGGATTTCTGAGACCATTTTTCGGTGTCATCAGGGGGGTCATCATGGCTCGTTGAGCTCGAACTTTATTGTTTGGCGATTCGTTGCTTGCAGATTTTTCAGGTGATTTATTGGCATCGGATGAAGAATACAAAAGGAGAACGACAAAGACAGACATTGACATTGTTTGAAACATTTTTGGATAAATTTTCGGGAGAAGTTTAAAATGATTTGTTCGATGAGTGAACATGTAACTCACTCACTGCCTTAAATATCATCCCTTTCCCCCATAATCCATGACTCCATCAGGGATCAGCTCGATAACCCCCTTATCGATGGCCATAAATCCCGATCACTGATCAGGTAACCAAAAATTGTCAGTTAATCCCATCGACGTCAATTATGCGTCAGCAATTTTTGCATCCCCATAATAATATACTGCGATCGCCGGAACAAGATCACTTTAAATCCATTTTTGGGGGCGGAATAGAACTTTGAAACGAAAAGTACAGTTAGGGTTATAACTCGGTTCAAACCAAACCTAGTGAAACGAATTTGGTGTGGAAAAATAGAGAAAATTATTAGCTACAAAATGAGCCTAAGCCCATCTGAATTGGCCTAGTCTAAAAATAGTTATAGCAAAAATAATTATTCGTGCGAGCATTTTTTGCAAATTGGCCGATACGAGTGATATTTTGGCCATAACTTTTTTAAGACTGGGCCAATTCGGATGGGCTTAGGCTCATTTTGTAGCTAATAATTTTCTCTATTTTTCCACACCAAATTCGTTTCACTAGGTTTGGTTTGAACCGAGTTATAACCCTAACTGTACTTTTCGTTTCAAAGTTCTATTCCGCCCCCAAAAATGGATTTAAAGTGATCTTGCTCCGGCGACCGCAGAATACCCTGAATTGTGATGTTGACATTAACCCATTAAATCAGACCAATCCTCGATTACCGAACTTTTAGAGGCGTTGGTACGAAAGATCCCCGGACAGAAGATCCCCAAACTGACAAAAAAAGATCCCATGCTCAAAAACTTTTTTGTTAGACCAGTTAGACTAAAAGTATAAAAAGTAAAATTTGTGCAGAATTTAATGCTCTATCTTCTGGTATTTTTAGTTTTTCGAAATTCGATCGAAAAGTTTGAAATTTTCACGAAATACCGAAAAATTGGGGTTTTAGGGGATATTTCGAATTTTTTGTTCGAATTTCGAATAACTAAAAATATCAGAATATAGAGCATAAAATTCCGCACAACTTTGATTTTTATACTTTTGGTCTAACTGGTCTAACAAAAAAGTTTTTGAGCATGGGGATCTTTTTTTGTCAGTTTGGGGATCTTCTGTCCGGCGATCTTCTGCGTCGACACCCTTTTAGAATAGAATAATTTCATTGTGAGCAATCAGAACTTTGAAGTTTGCATTTGTACATAGCCAAAAAGTTTGAGAGGATGAATGCTTCGATGCTATTTTCATTTTTAAACCCTTCTGCTTCATCATCATTTCCACATTGTTTGGATCAACCCTGTTTAATTTGGTCCGCTGGAATGTCCCTTGTCCTTTTTTAAAATTTGTTTTTGTCCATCATCTGCTGGTTTTTTGTCCTTTATTTTTGAATGATTGAAAATTTAGTTCAAATTTTTGAAAAAAAAAATTTAAAATCAAAATGTCAACCTATAACAGAGTAAATCTAAATCTAAAAAAAGCCACGACCCAGGTCTGGTTTTTATGTTTCTTAAGCGCACTAGAAAAAACATTTGGATCCAGATTCAGTCCTGATTATTTTCAGCACATCGAATGATGGCCACAAGCCCTGCAAGGAAGAGTGTCCAACTTTGTGATGACGACCTTTTGGAGCTGTTCGGGTTCTGTTCCGCTGCGGAATTGGCCTCCCGGCTCAGCCTGGTCTGCTCCCGCTTTTGGCGTTGTGCTTGTCCGAAAATGTTCGAACAAAACCCTCGCTATGTGGAATTGACGGTGGGAGCGATTTACGAGACGGAGGTGGCGGAGGGGGGACAGCAACGGCAAGTGTTCAGGGAGAACACCATCTACGCCCGGAGGGTGGTCGGAGCGGAGGAGGCTGATCGGCAGGAAGTTCAAGAGTGGAAGGCAGGTTGCGGAGGAATCACATTTTCATAAAAAATAAATTAACGCATTCGGAGAGGAAAGAGAAGAAAAATCGAAGGAAGAAAATGGCCAATTTAATTTAAAAAGACACAAATTCGAATTTTTTGTTCGGCGACCCCTAACGAGACCGTTGGCACCACTCTTATGCTTGAGGAAGAAATGCCCAAATTACTTAAGAATTTAAACCATGTTCTCCAACGCGGATTCTAGTACTGCCCTAACCCCAACCAACCGATTTAATAAAAATTCAAAATCATTCAATTCATTTAAATTCAGGAATTTTCATTCTCTCAATTCAATTTTTTTTTTCAAAATATTGCAATAACCATTAATGGAAATATTTTGTTTCGCGAGAAGTGTATACTTTAGATTTATGATTTCCCTATATGAAATTGGTCTGATTCCGAAAAATTTCGGTTCTCGTTTTTTTTTATAAAAGAGGCTGAACATTGTCATTCCATGACATATGCGATAAATTAAAAATGAACAGGCATCTGTAGCCTTACAAAAGCAAGTTCATAATTGGTTGAACTTATAATTTGTACCATTTTTGCCGTTTTAGCGCGTGCCAATTCCGCTGGTGTCCCCTCCGGCCAACATTCTCGGCATTCGCCGCATCACTTGCATTTCCCGGCTCTCCGACGAGGTGGCCCTTCGTTTTTTCGGCGCCATTGCGCCCTTCTTGGCCGGCGGTGTTCTGTGCATTCGAAACGAAGCTGGCCGCTCTTTCCTCGGCGGCCCCATGGCCACCTGGGCCTCCAAACTGTACAAACATTTCTACAAGTGCCGGGAGCTGGTGCTTCCCCATACGGGCTACGAGAACGTGCAACAGATGCTCCAGGACCCGTTGCTAAAGGTAAAAAAAATCAGATATACAGAAGTAATTAGGCGGATGCTTAGCACCTCCCACACGAAATGAAAATTTAAAAAATTTTCGAAAGTATTTAACAGGAACTTATCTAGGGTTTATTATGGGAGAACTCTGATTTAGATTTTCTGGAAGGAGAACAAGAGGATTTGCACGAAATTCAAGAAATTTTTTCACTTTTTAGGGTAAATAATCTTTTTATGACCCTGATAGTAAGTTCCAGAGAAAATCAATTGACTCAATATTTAAAAAAGATATTCGTATAACCAAGTTTTATTTTGCCAAATCAATACTTTCTGCCTTCTCCACTAGCAAATTCCCCGTCTCCGACTTCGTTGTGCCCTTTCCTCAGCTAATTTCGTCCATGTGGCCCAACTGAACCAATTGGTCACCAAATGGCTCCAACTTCCCATTGTTGACAGCCGGCCCATTCACCGGCGATTGGTGATCCAGCGGGAGATGCCCCAATACCACCACACATTTCCCGAGTGCGCATTCCGATCAATTGTGAACGGCACTGTGCGCCTGCTGATGCAGGTTCCATTGCTCCATTCCTATATAATAATCCTGGCCTATGGATCAATTGAATTTACTGAATTCCCACATTTGAATCTTGTCCGTGTCATACTAATAAGCTTGAAAAGTGACACGACAACAATATATTCAAATTTTAGAATAGAGACGAAGCAGGGAGGGGATAAAATGAAAATTAGGAACTGATTAACCAGCTTTGAACCATCGTGAATTTGAAGCGAATTCCTTATTGCAGAATATTACAGGACAAGTGAATGAACAAAGAAAAACAAGTCAGACAACAATATATTTTTAACCCAACATGATTCCGCGTCATAATCACGAGGAATAAAAAATAAATTGAAATTTTATTCCTTTTTTTGCGCTGATTATACCTAATGTGTTGTTTGAGGAAAAGAGCGATAGAAAAATAACTAAAAGCTCTTATTTAGTCAATGATTATTCGAACCAAAGTTTTGGCCAGATTACCAATTCTAAGTTTTCCCTTTGTTTTTCAGGAATTTTTGGCTTCCAAAGTTCAATGCAGTTATCGGCTGACCGCGATCATCCAAATGGACTCGGGAGATGCCAAGGTTGGCGAGGCGCAGTTGGTCCCATTCCAACTGCATAATGAGGCAACCGGAGAGTTATTGGAGTTGAGGACACAGGAAGGTAGTAGAAGAACAGCGCCGGAGGCAGATTTGATCTATGAACTGATCAGGACCAATGGGGAAGAGGAGGAGGAAATGGATGGGGAGGGAGGAGAAGGGGAAGGATGCCATGTGGAACTGATCTGACCCGTATAGTAATCACTGATCAATTGTTCAGCAGAGCATAAGTGTCTGATTACTTTCTTACTTATGTATTGGCTTGGTCTTGATCTCTTATCCTATTCTTGCTCCGATTAATTTCTAATTTCTGCCATTTGTAGAGGATCGAAATTTTAATTGCCAAAAATTGGAATTTGGTTTTGGTCTAAGCTGTACAACTCACAATATAATTATTCATTTTTCCCACTAGTCATTTCTGTAAATTAATCTTGTCAAATCATACAATCAAATGTTATTATTCGTTTTGATCATCTTGTCACTCATTCAATTCGTATTAAAGAATTGTTTATAAATATTTAATATTTATCATTGTTAATTCCGCGCATATTACATAATATTCCCATACCAGTTATCATTTTATTCAGTGTCCACAAAAAATTCATAAAATTTATTTTAAGCATTTTTTGGAAAATGGTCAAAGGAGATGAGATCAAGGCCCAACTGTATGCTGCATCAATGAAGCGCAAGTATGGGCAGCCGGAATACAGATACTACGCGGAAACTGATGGTTTGGTTTAATAATTGAGTTTTACTTATGAAAATATTTTTATTTTAGGCCGTCAATACTTTCGATGCGAATGTGCGATAAAACCCTTCGAACTCGAATTTGGTTTGTTTTTTGAATTCAACAATAATTTAATACAGAGCGATGAATTTTTTTCGGGATGTCACGACAATTCGGAACTAGCTTATAATTGAAAGTTAATTGGCCCATTGGTCGAAAAAAATAATTTTCCGGAATTAGTCAATACATAAGTATTTTGTTCATATCTTTTTTGTGATGGACCATTTCATATGGGATTAGGTTCATTTTGCAGCTAATTTAATGCTCTATCTTTTGACACCAATCTCATTTCTCCAGCAGGTCTCGTTTGAACCTGAATAGGCTTTGGTGCCGAATTGTCGTGGAGAAAGGCAAATCCAATTTGTTCTCGATATTTCCTTTTTCTCTGTTTTCACTCGACTCGGTACAAAGTTCCAGTGCTAAATTTTATTGTGATCACTGATCACTTCTTTTCAAATTTTTATTTCTCTCCGTGACCGTTTTACGGACACCCAAAAATTCCTCTATTTTAAATAGTGGTTAAACAACTAAACATAGCAAAAAGTTAGCAAAAAGCACAATCTTTTTTCGAAATATTACTATTATATACTTTCGAACTTTTTTCGAAAATTTTAGCAAAAAGCACAATCTTTTTTCGCAAAATTTTTTC
>LDKF01004467.1:2358-14086 GCA_001026735.1 Rotylenchulus reniformis | reverse complement strand
CCCCATCGGCGTTGAATTTGTCGCGCACAAAACGAATGTCAATTGGACCGACCGAAAAAAATCCAATGGGGTCAAGGCCCGGATGGGGGAGAGGGAAGAGGAGACGAGGTAGGGGAGGAGGGTGAAGATGAGGTGAGAGAGTGGGAAATTGGTCAATTTTGTAGCTTCTCCCTCCTCCCCCCAACGGATAAACGGATTTGGATGGCTGGGAATTGGGTTAGGGCAATAATCCTCTCATCAGCCTGTTGATCATTGGTCAATAAATCCATGATTACCATCTGGGTAAGGATTATACCAAGGTCGGAAGTCGGCATCGATGCCGAACCCGAACGGGATGGATTCTTTGCAAATAAAAGAAAAATTTTGCAAATAAAGCATACATACATATTTCCGGAATCCTGGGACATTGAAATTGTTGCCCTTTTTTGTTATTTTTTTATTTTCGATAACATTGCGACCAATGATGATGACCAAAATGGTTAAATGGACCAAAAACACCACAAAAAAGATGACAAAGGGGCAATGGACGCGCTTTGAGAGAATTTGGTGAATAATCTATTGGGATTCCGACCGATCGATTTGGGGGATGAGGGGCACTAAATGGATCGTTCCAATGGCCAATGCCTTCTTCCTCTCCGGATCCTTCCGCTTCACCACATGCGGCGCACATATTCTCCGCGAACGTCGCGCGGTGTTCCGAAGGCCAACATTCCTTGCTAAACATTCCAATTGTTACGATATGGAAACCGGACCCGAACATCCCGAACCGGTTCGGTTCCTTACAAAAGGACTGACCTGGTTGGCAAAGTCCACCTCCATGCCGGACCAGAAGGGCACGTCGGGTCTTCGGGTCATGTCCGCTGGGAGTTACGATTGATTAATTAAAGTGATCAGAAAAAGGGCAAAACCCCTCAAAAAGGGCCTATCAGTTGTGCCAACCTGGCAGTTCCTCGTGCGAGTCATCCACAAACCTTAAAAGGATCAATCAAAATCACTCGCACTCCCCCCCCCCCTCCTCCAAGTGTATTTACGGAGTGTAAGTTCGGCGTGGCATTCCGAAAGCAGTTTTGCCGGCCTGAGAGTCCAAGAAGTTCACACCCATCTGGTAGGGGATCATCCCCTGAGAGCGCTGATCCTGGGCCTGCAGTTGGGCTTGCTGAACCATGGGAAAGTGGAAAGGATCAGTGGAGAAAAGAGCGGGAGGGAAGGGACTCTTTAGAAAAACGGGGGACAGGGTTAGTAGGAAAGCAATTGAGGATCGGGGATTAAGGTCAAGGTTCGGTGGAAATATTCCCAACAGGGCTAACCGTGTTGTTGCGGAACGCCCCGAACTGCGTCATTCCCTGCTGGCTGGCACCTGCAATAGATGATCAGTTCCCTCCGATCACTTTCTGCCCAAAATGATTGACCTTCCTTCCAGCCGGTGGTCTGGCGTGAAATGCTTCCCTCGTCGTGGGGCATTTGTCCGCGCACCTCGTCCTTGTAGGCGGTGACTTCACGACGAGGCATACCGAACACTGTGGGATGGTAGGTATTTGTACCAGGATGACCATCCACCGTAAACCCGCCGGACTCACTGGTCATGCCGGACTGACTGGCAAACCGGTTGGTGCCCATCTGCAGGTGGATGAAGCCCTGACTCTCGCGGTCCTGGTCCACCGTTTTGCGCACTATTCGAACAAATTCAATTCACAGTTCGAACAGTTCGAAATGGATGGTCTAACCGTCAATGATGCGCGGCATGCCCATGCCGGTCATGCCGGCCTGGGAGGCCAATTTGTTGGTTCCCGATTGGAGTGGGACAATCCCTGTGATTGACAAAATAAATGTTGATGGTCCAAGAACCCCGAACTTTACCGTCAGTCAGGCGAGCCTTCTCCTCGTCCACTTCACCGGCGCCTCCGGTGCCCCGGGTCCGGTAGTTCACATCTCGCGGGGTGCCCATGCCTTTGGGGGTTCACCATCAGATCCCCTTCCTGGTCATCGTCTTTGCCCTACCGGTCATTCCCTTCTGCGATGCGAACTTGTTGGTGCCGGACTGCAGCCAGGTGCTGCCCTTCAGTGCTGCCAGCTTCTCATCGTCCGTGATCTCGGCCAGGTTCTCCGACTTCACTTTGTCCACCACGTCCCGAGGTTGTCCAAATCCGGTCATTCCTCGCTGGGAGGCGTACTTGTTGGTGCCCGCCTGGATCGGGATGATTCCCTCGGAGCGCATCAGCTTCCTGGAAGAGAACAACGGAAGTTGGAGCAATACAAGGACCCAATTCCAGACCCTCCCGATATCATCCCTGTCGCTAACTATTCCGATCCCCAAACTCACGCCTTGTCGTGCTTGCTGGGCTTGCCCCCCGAGTACATGGCCATCTTCTTCTGCACCGATTTGGTCACCGGCTGGTAGCCCGGCTCCGGGCTCTTCGTCTCCGTCCGGTCGGCCGCCGGTGCTGCCAGTCCCCCCTCCTCTTCCTCCGCCACTTTTTCCTTCGCTTTTCCCTTCGGTGCCGCCTTCTCCTTTTCCTTCTCCATCTTCGGCTTTTCCTCCATTGATTGGCGCGGAGTTTTCACCTTCACAGAAATCAAAGAGAAAATCCGAAATTTTTTTCCAAAATTTAAACCTTTCGTTTGCCGACCGGCGACTTGTCCGGACTCGCCTCCTTCTTCAGCGACTTCGGTGGCGATCCTTCCTTCTCTTTCTTCGGTGATTTTGGTGGCGATGCCTCCTTCTTGGCCGGCTCCGCCGCCTTCTTTGGCTCGTCCTTCGGCTGCAAATTCAAATTTTCCAAAAAAAATTTCCATTTTTGCAAAAGTCTCAAGTTAACTAAACAGATCGGATCGTTGAGATGAAAGTGATTGGGCTTTCTGATCACTTCCCCTTATCGGACCCTCGTGAAGTTGGCCTTGGCCCTAGCCATCCGGCATTGACAGTCTGCGCTGGCCCATCCCCGATCGTCCCAATCCGATCGGAATTCCACATTGATGGTTGTTGTGATGGGAGAGTCAATCCGGTTGGAACTATGCTTGATCAGCGGCATTTTGGCGTCGCGATCATTTCCATTCCCCTCATTTCCCCTTCCGCCCGCAGAAAACGATAAAACGGCTGAACGGGACCATCTGGTGAGAACATGGTGATCAGCCCCAATAGTCAATCATCATAACATCATATTCCGATCAATGACCAAAATATGTGGAACAAGGCTGGTTGGCCAAGTACCATGGACCATTCATTGGACCAAAGGGTTATCTGATCCCGATCCGATCATTGATCAATCAACACTATTTCACTCTCAACTGACCAGATCCGCTACGGGCGCCGCCTCCGGCTCCTCCTCGTCCTCGTACTCATACGTGTACTCCTCGTCCGTGTACTCCGACCCCTCCTCCGCCATGTTCGAAGACTGTGGAGATAACCCTGAAATTTGTGGCCAAATGTTTGGGATGGATCAACTGCGATTAGAGAATAGAGAATGGCAATTGGGAATAGGGTGAGGACAACATTTTCGGCACAATTATCTAACGCTCTTAGTTTCCTCAGCAGAAGACCATTGGACCAGGGCAATGTGGCACTTACAATTAAAAAAAACCAAAATGATCGGAAACACGGGAAGGAAAATTTGGTCCCTCTGAGCATAAACAAAAGATTATTGGCCAAAAATAGGGCACAATGTTGGGATCGGTGATCATTGTTTTGCATTGCGAAGTCAATGTCAATTTGATCCCATCCATGTCATTGATCTCAAAGCTAGAGTGCTATTTTAAAATCGGAAAAAGCTTTTGGCCTTTAGACTTTGGAAATTTGTGCTTGGCACAATCAGCCCTCAATTGGTCAAACGGATCAATGGAAGATTAAGTCCCTAAAGGGGATTCGATCCATCCATTCGACGGGAGTGGAGAGACGCGGGCTTCCGGGACACGAATCATCGCGATCGATCCGGAAGCTCCGATTTGTTGGGGAAAGTGATAAAAATTGTCGGGCGAAGGGAGAGGAAGGAGGAGTAGATCACCACTCTCCTCCCTTCCCCCAACCTTCTCCAATGATCGGGCCGATGGCTATGGAAGGGATCCCCGAGAAAAATAAGTGATCGGAGGAGGGGAAGGAGGGGAGACAGCCGCCCACGACTTTGCTGCCAGCCGCTTCGGAAGCGAAACGGACGAAGGATTGATGAGGCAAAATGGAGGAGGGGATCCGTGGATCGGAAGGAGAAAAACGAAGGATTGAGGAGGAAGGGGGTGAGGGGTGTTTTCGGGGCCGAAACTCGGGGGGAGGGGATGTTGATCGGTAAGGGTGAATGACCGATCGCGGATCAACAGAGTGATCAGAAACAACGCATTTATGCTTTTGAAACAGAGAAGGAGAGAGAAAAAGAGAGAGAAGAGGGAAAGGAAAGGGAACAAAGATTAGTGGAGTTGATCACTCAAAAGGAACAATAATATGTAATATCTATTCTGATCAGGGCACCGCCGAATTCAACGGGTGGAACTCCTCGTCGCCATCCGCGGACTTGACTATTTGAGGTGGATGTTCCGTGGTCTCCTCCACCACATCCGGTACTTGGAGGCCGATGAAGAGCTGGTAGAGCCAAGTGCCGAGAAGGGCGCCGAGAAACGGGGCCAACACCGGGATCCAGCAGTAGTAGCCGTGCCATCTAAGATTGAGTGCGGGATAGGGTTGTTCAGCGGCGACAAAACCGGTCGTCCGGAAGCTTATGATCCCAATTCCCATAGGCCTCTCTTCGAGTTCTATTCTACCCATGATGTAAGGATATTTCGGAACCGAACTCACGAGATGACTTCCCATCCATAACCAGCAAACAACAGGAACAATCGGGGACCAAAATCACGAGCCGGATTGATCGGACTGCCCACATTCTGAGTGAGGGGAATTGGATGTTTAATGATCTAAAAATGATTGTTTAGTACCATTCCGTAGGAAGAAGTGATCAGGAAGATGGCCAGCCCAAATCCGATCGGATGCAGACTCTTCGGGACCCGGTTGCGCGGGTCGATCAGAGCGTTGATGAACAGGAGGAGCAGTCCGGTGCCGAGCATTTGGTCAACAAAAGCTGAAATGAAAGGAAAGGGAAAAGTGAATTTTGGCCCAATTTGTAAGGAAATCCGCGAATTTGCCTGTATAATGGCCAATGTGCGCCTGGGGAAAGGAACAGAACACCACCGCCGTGCCGGTGGGACCTCCAACCGCGCGGAGGCCACCGTCGAACTTGTCGAAGGCATCTGAGCGGGAAAAGATGATCATTGATCTCATCAATCAGGGATCTTTCGAGAGTGATCTTTGGTCCCTTTCACTTTCACCTCTGTACAGATGATAGCAAAGGGCGGCGCCGAAGAAGGCGCCGACTGTCTGGACCAGGGAGTAGAGCAGGAAGTGGCCAAAGGGCAGTTTGCCGAGGGAAAAGAAGGCCAAGGACACGGCCGGATTCATGTGGCCCCCGGAGGTGTGGTAGGTGGCGAACACGAGCAGCGAGATCAGCATGCCCCAGCCCAGACAGACCTCAATTTCGGGTTTCAGACCATTTCGACCCCATCCCCCTCCTCCTCCCATTGGTCCTCCATCACCTGCATGTAGTTGTCCAGCTTGCCCTCTCCCACCACGTGTTGGGCCACAATGCCATTGCCGACCAACAACAAGAGAAAGGTGGCGAACCCTTCGGACAACAAATTGACGGACAACCGACTGTGGGCACGGAGTCGGGTCTGGCGAAGACGCTCCACTGGAGACAAAGATGAGGGGGGCATTCTCTGGAGGGAAAGGCAATGGTGAGAAGCTGAGAAGTTAGGGAGGAGGGGCACAAAGAAAGAGAAAGTCGAAATAGGCAGAAAAGTCAGGAGAATAAAGGTCAAATATGGCAAGAAATATCGAAATTGTCTAATTGAAAATCCCCATGAAAAATTGAGAAAAATGAATATGGACGAGGAAGGCGAATTGGCTCCAGCAGACGGCTGAAAAGGACGGGTATAGGCGGGTAAGGTGGGGGGAGGGGTGAGCTTTCGCAATCCTCTCTTGCATGTGGCTTTTCCTCCCCACGAGGGCCAACGTTCTTTGGTGCGTTCTTTGGGCTCGGTGACCATCACCATCATGTTGGATAATGATGGTGGGAAGTGGCCAAGGTGAAAATGAGAAAGTGCCGAGATTATAACCATGAAAGTTTAGAAGTCGGAAATCAACAAAGTCTAACTCCAAATATGAAGTGCAGAAATGTAGAAAATTGTTGTCTATTTCCCTCTTCTTTTTTACCTTTTTTTTATTTTGCAAATATTTGAGGCGGTTTTGGGCCATTTTTGGTCTTGTCTTGGCACTATGAAGAAACTGTCCAAATGGCCAATACCATGACTGATGCCTCTCATCAGCAGTCCACCCCTTTCTTTGCTCATTTCCATTTCCGCCTCCTCCCTTGTCGCCCTTACATCTTTGCACCTTTCTCCCCCATCAATCCATCCCTTTTCAAAGAATCCGATCCTTTCCCTTTCCTCCCAATGCTCTTGGCCAATTTTGCAATTGCATTAGCCCAATCGAGGGAAGGAATATTTATTTATTTTGGTGGGGGACAGGAAGTTATTGGGGAAAGTGGAAGAATGGAGGGGAAAATGGTCGAGGGCATCGACGAAACACCATTATCACTTGAAATCCACCCAACGGTCGGATCGGAGGGGATCACGAGAGGAGGGATTATTGGGTCCATTTTGTAAGGTCCGAAATGAAAAAGTTGAAAAGAGTGAAAATGGAAAGAGACGAAAGAATAGAATGGTAATCCAATCTCCAACGGGAGCTGTGGTGTCCTTAATGGACTAAAAAATTGGTCCGGAGTTTTTTGGTCATTCTTTCATTGAAGTAAAATTTGAATTCGATGCCAAATGTTGGATCTCCATTACCGAATCAATTTTAGAGATTTACTGACCCGGTTGTTGATCGTCCAGCGTTTTGCCAATTCCCTTCCGGCGCCGAACGATGTCATCTGAGTTTCCCCTCACCCTTGATCTGCTCTCCAGAACCACATTAAGTTAAAAAAGTCCTGGAAATGAAAAAAAGTAAAAATGCGCAGAGATAAATCTAATTTATTGGGTAAGAAGGATCGCGATATAAAAAAGGATCAAGAGAAGAGTTAACTCCCCTTAAGGGGGAGGAGAGGGACAAGAGCAATCGATTGCGGGGTGAAGGATATGGGGGTGAGGAGGAGGATGGGAGGAAGGACGCAAGAATCGATGGTGCAAATGGGGACAAAAAAAAAGGGGGGGGGGCGAATTGAGCAAATAAAAAGGATGGACTAAAGGAAAAATTAACAAGACGAATGTGATTATTAGGGATCGGATTTCTAGGTTATAACCTATTTTTTTATTTTCATTTATTTAGCGAAATATGCACGAAAAACATGTTTTTAGATGGGTTTGAAACATTTTGAAGATGTTTTTTAAAAACTATAAAAACTATTTTGGACCTTTTTTGGGCCAAAATTCCTTCATAAAAATGCAATAAAAATGGGATAAAAAACTATTTTGGCCCTTTTTTGGCGATTAGCACCTATTTTGGGTAAAAACCTAAAATAGTTACCTATTGTAAGAGAGAGAACCCTGAACCCTTCCCTTTGCTCTATGTTCACTTATTTTGTTCTCTGATCTTCTCTCATCCTTCCCCATTTCCGATCGCCTTAAAAGGCTTTGCTTCGGCTGTATCTTGGTCATTCCTCCCCATCCGATCTCGAGATAAAGACCTTTCAGAGTGACTCATCGGTTGGGGGCTGGGGATGGGAATCCTGGGCCTGATCACCCCTGGGGACCCTCTCCCAGTGACCTTTGGGCCCCAAACTGTCCCAAGACCCTCCCCAAATCCCCTTCGTCTCCGCCCGGTGGCCGGACCCCAGCACGAGGACGCGCGACGTGCAACTGGTAGCACCGGATGGTGCTACCAGGGGTTTTTGGGTTTTTAGCACCTAAAAATCCGATCCCTAGTGATTATGATTATTGGTTTGAAGAGAAAGTTATGGAATATTTAATCGTTGTGCCAACGGTGTTACGATAAAAATTTGGCGCCGATTGAATTGCTTAGAATCCTCGATTTTTCGAAGCGAATTTCTTATTATCATCTGTTATGGTTATGGGAAAAGTGAATGGAGAGAGAAAAAGAAATCAGACTATAATATGTTTTAACACAACATGCTTCCGCGTCAAAAAGTCGAGGATCTACAAAAAAAGTTGGAATTCAATGGCGTTTTTGCGCTCATTTTATTCATTTCCTGAAAAAGGGCAAAAATTCAATTTATCTTAAAAACTTTTTTAGGCTTTTTTAACNGTGCCAACATATGCGGCCCATTCGCTATAATTCAATTATAACTAAAGCTATTGGCTATACTCCAGTTTGTTGCCCCTATTTTTTTGAAAAAAAATTGATGTCCCAAAAATGCCTCAAAATGACGTCCTAGGGCCAGTTTTTAACGCTGAATCCGAATCTGACGTCCATTTTGACGTCCTGCGTCATCTGACGTCACTTTTTGACGTCGAAAAATTTTGACGTCAAAAATTTTTTTTTCAAAATTTCATGGATACTTTGTCGGCACATTCTTTGAAGGTGATTATATGACTTGTTTATACTTTGACCCGGCTATACTCCATAATGCGTGGGGTGCTTAGGCAACCATACGGTTCAATAGGTGAGTGCTGAAAATTATTTATTTTTAACTAGAAATTTTATTGTTGGGCTCGCCGAGCCCAACAATAAAATTTCTAGTTAAAAATAAATAATTTTCAGCACTCACCTATTGAACCGTCTAGCTATCAGGACTATGAGCCGGTTGAATATATTTTTCTAAAAATTCAGAAAAAATCAAAATTTTTTCTAAAATCAAAATTTTTCGACGACAAAAAGTGGCGTCAGATGACGCAGGACGTCAAAATGGACGTCAGATTCGGATTCAGCGTTAAAAACTGGCCCTAGGACGTCATTTTGAGGCATTTTTGGGACATCAATTTTTTTTCAAAAAAATAGGGGCAACAAACTGGAGTATTACCAAGCTATTAAATATAATCAGTGCAAAAAAACGAATACCTAGATTGAAAATTGGGCACCGATTGAATTGCTTTCAATCCTCGATCTTTCATTGAAGTGACAGTGAAATATAACAGCAAAAGAAAATATATGTAACAGCAAAAGAGTGCATAGAGAAATGAAAAACTTCTTAATCATAAAATGCTAGAGCCGAAAATGAATTTCCAATTCAATGGAATTTTGCGCCGATTACTGATCCATTTATTTTTTTACCTCGAGTTAGGAATGAGGCCAATTTATGAAACGAACAAAAAATATTATCAGAGAAAGAGAAAAAAGACAGATCGCCAACACCAAAATACTTTCAACAATTGAAAACTAACAACTGATCCTATACTATACAAGGAAAATTTTCGTTGTAAAAATTTCCGATATTCGCATCTTCAAACGACTCGAGGCAAAAAAATAATGGATCAATATTCAATTTATTTTTGCTTTTTCATGATTACATATGACGCGGAATTCGCCTCACCTCAGAAAGGAAAAGTAGAAAAGTTTTACAATAAAAAAATTTAAAGAAAATATTTAGAATAAATTTATTTCCTCTTGATTCTGTTTAAATTCCATTTTAAATTTATTTCGCGTTATTCGACTTATGGACAATTAAATAAATTTCTGTAAATATGTTGTATCAGAAAGCACTTGAAAAACAAATTTTTGAGGAATATTACGATTTTTTCATAAAAAATATATTTGGTCTGCAATTGGAACAAAGAAATAAGAATTAGCTTACAATTAAACATTTTTTGCTTAAATTACCCATTGATGGAAGATATGTATGCAAAATTCAAAAATTCAGCCAAATGCGGGAATATAAAAGGGAGCAAAAGATGGCGGAAATGCATCGCCAACCCACCACACTCGCCAACTAGCATCACCTCAGCGCGGATCATCGAATTCAACCCGGGCACACAACACGACATCAAGGACAAGGAGGACGACTACAGTTGCCGATGGTCAACATCAAGGATCGCGTCAAGAAGGTACTCGGCAAAAACAAGTCAAGGACCGACAGTGACGAAGACGTGCCGATGACAGAGCGCGAGGCCCGACTGTGAGTTATTTTGGTGGAAGGACATTTTCAACGAAGAGATTTTTTAGGATCCCGACCGAAATACAGACATTCATCGAGCGATATCGGAAGAGCAAGGCCCTGCTAGAGCAGATGGTCAAACTGATGGTGAGTGGTAGCAGGACGAAGGAGACGGGAGCGGACGATGAATGATTAATTTTTTGGCAGGTGGCGGTGCTGGACAAATGGTCGCTGAAGCCGACGCCGGCCCACGAACAACCGTCGCCGAACAACGAACTGACCACGCCCTTCCGCTGTGCCGCGCAACTGGAGCCGATCACAATGCAAAAGCCCCAAATCCCGGGGGCACTCACCGAAGTGTGCATGGCTGCTCACGCGACCTTCAAGGACCTGGCAGTGTTGGAGCGGCAACACTTGATCCAGGTGCAAAAGGGAGAGGAGACCCACTCTCATCGTTGTTTTGCCTGTTCCAGCTGCACCAGTCGGTTGTGGAGCGGGTGTTCATGCAGTATCTGGTCAATGAGGCGCCCGGCGTTGAACGGATCATCCGCCAGATGAACGAAGCGGCCAAACTTCTGACCCAGGCGCTGGAGCGGTGCGAAGCAAATGCCAACGCAGCCAACAAGAAGGCGCTGAGTGAGGCGAACCACGACTTCGACATCATAATACTTGAGGTAATCGTGGCATTTTGCAGTTTCCGGTGTCGGGTTATCAATTTGTGCAGAATTTCAGGTCCGCAGCCACCAAACCGCATTCCCGGAGCGACAGCGAGCATTCGCGGAGGCCATGCAGGAGTTTGTGGCCGGCCTCCAGGCACACTACACGAGTCTGAACACTTCGGTCACGTCGACACTGCAACTCCTGGAGAAGGCCACCACCAGTGATGGACGGGGCTAGCCGAGAGAATGGAGACGGACGGACAAACAGAAACAGACAGAAATCGGTGCATAAAATTGGGAATTGTCGCTTATTGTTGTTGGCACCCATCCATCCCAAATCACATGCCCATTGTTTGTTGTAAATTGGATGTACTACTTGATCATACCCTTGTTATTGTTTTTCCGGATCAATTGCTTGTGTATAATATTGTTGTGTTGGTTATGGAACATTTATCGATATCAAAAAATTGAATTATTGAGGTCTGCTTATGCATTCAAATACCTGAAAACACGTTCCATCTAAAGTTCTGATCCGATTAATTTTGACATTTACTTCCTCCATAAGCTCTGCGTTTTCTTTTTTTTCCCTTAATTTTTTTCTTTCTTTTCTCTTTTTCATTGCACATTTTTCCATAGCACAAAATTAGCACAATATCATCACTAGGGCCCGACATTTTAGGGAATTCCCCTAAGCCAAAATAGGGACCTATTAGGGAGCAAAAAAGGGGGAGAAAAATTCTCCCCCTATTTCTCCTTTTAATAGGGAGAAAATAGGGAGCTATCTAGCGAAAATAGGCAAAAATAGGGAAATTTTTTTCCCCAAAATATGACCTAAAAATTCAAAAATTTTGTTTAAAAAGAATATTAAGCCTTTTTAGAACCAATTTAACCATATCTTGAGATGTTTTCTTTAGAAAAATTGAAGATTCACAAAAAAATATTTTTAAAAAAATTTCGAAATTTTTTCAAAAAAAATTGCGAAAAAAT
>LDKF01004461.1:3923-15932 GCA_001026735.1 Rotylenchulus reniformis | reverse complement strand
AAAAAAAATAAGTAATTATGAAATTTGGGAAAAAAAATTTTTTGACCTGACTGGACACAAAGGAGCACTTTCGATCCAACTGATGGTGATGGCGAGGTGACCTCTTCATGGACGGAAAATCTGTCACCTTGGACCCTGTGTTGGAGCGACGAAATTTCAGCATAATTTTCGCTGAAAAAAGAAAAAAAATTTAAAGAAATCTAAATTAAAGAATAAAATTTTCCTGCATAAATTGGAAATAAAAATGATTTTAATTTTTCAATTTTATGTTAGAAAATTTGGGGAGGGAAAGGCCAATAAATGGGAAGAACATTGAAAATGAGAACGGTGGATTTATTGTGGTTTTTTTCGTAATTTTGAAATTTTTGGTAGGAAATTCTCAGCGTGACAAAATTTTTAAATAAAATTCTTTGAATTTTATAAGAATTTTTTTTACTAAATTTTAATAAATCAATTTTCGGAAATCTAATAAAAAAAATTTTATTTTAAAGATATAGTGTTTATTTTCCAATAGGCCTTAAAAAAGATCTTTTTAATTTCTTTTAAAAATTCCTACCATCTTGAAAATTAAAAAAAATTTTGTGAATTTTTCGATGGAATTTACGCCAAATTTTCCGCCAAAATGACCAATTGCCCCTCTCTCTGTGTGGGATTTAGCCGATTTTGGGGTCATCCACGGGGATTTACCGCCCAATTTCACCACCACCACCATCATCGAACCAAAATCGGTGGAGCAATTTGTACGGAAAATTTGGCGAAAAATTCGTAAAAATTAATTTGCATTTTATTGGGGTTAAATGGCTTCAAAATACATGCGAAAAAAATTTCCTAACGAAAACAATGAAAATTAGGGGCTAATTTATTTGTTAATTATTTTTGTTTAATTTTGTAAACTAGTTATTATATTTTTGAAGAATTTTTATTGGATTTTTTGGAGCCAAATTTTTGATATTTGACGAAAATTTGAAAAAATTCATTTAAAAATGCAAAAAATTAAAATTTAATTTGGTTTGGTTTTTTTCAGCAAGAAAAATTTACGAGCATATAATAAAAATTGATTTTTTATTAGAAGATTTTTAGTTCTAAAAATGGATTCCAATCGATCAAAAAACTCTTTGTTTTAATGAAAACAATGAAAAATGACTTTTGGAATCGGTAAGAACCAAAAAATTTTTAAGTAATAACTTGAAAACATTTTATATTTCTACAAAACGGGCTTAATATACACTTGTATTGTTTTTTCTACCCTGTAGATGGCCGAGGAAATGCACTAGCAAACGCCACTGAAAAGATATCGATTTCTTCTCAGTTCTAGTTGCGAAAAGAAGCAAAAAATGAGAGAGATTACAGGGCAGAGAAAAAAATAGCATTAGAGAAAACAAAGCGGCAGAGAAAACGAGATAGGCCGCGCTGACTACATAACGGCGGACTTCGAAAGACCCAATTCCGCACTTCCGACGTTTCGTTGTTTGCGGTCTTGTAATTCGATTTTCGTTTCAGAGGCTTTTCATATTTCCCTCTGCAGGGTGGAAAAAACATTTTTACTGTACAAATATTTAGGGCTTTTTAATTTCATCGGATCCCTAAAAATTTAAATACCCTCAAGAGGATTTGAACTTCCCATTCCACCTGTCCAAGCACTACAGAACCAACGACGAGCACAGCGAACTTCAGTCGCTTATCATCCACTCAACCAACGGACCTGTCACCGTCCACAACTTGTACGTCCCTCCGGCTGCGAGTTGTCCTCATGGCTTCGTCCCCTGCCTCGACTTCATAGACGACAAAGACTACTTGTTGCTCGGTGATATCAATGCCCACAGTGGCCTCTGGGACTCCACAGCGGACGAAGATGCGCGAGGTGTAACTGTCGCGGAACAACTGGACAACGCTGATGCCGTCTTCCTAAACGACGGACGTCCAACGCGTGTGGCCGCCAGGCAGGGCCAGGTTATTTCCACGGCCCCGGACATCACTCTGTGNAAATTCCTAGTTATGAAGAGCTTTTGGCTCACTTCAAATTGGATTCTCTCCAAATTCGCAGATTAAAAGCAGATTTTATTCTCTTCCATAAAATTATACATGGATATGTTGATATCGACTGCAAAAATACCCTACTCTTCAAAAGAACGATCACTAGAAATGATGAATATAAAATTTTCCCACCTCTAGCAACCAATCAAATAAGACATAATTCATTTTTTGTAAGAGTTCCCAGATTATACTCTGGGCTTCCTAACAATATCAGAAAATCTACCCCCGAGTTGTTCGCTAAGCTTCTAGACTCGATCAATCTGTCACCATACCTCACCAGGCCTACCCCCGGATCATGATCTGACATTTGATTATCGCATTGTTTATTTATTTCATTATTTGCTTTGTTTTGTTCGTGCATTTCCTGGACACGCCCAACAATTGGTTGTGGCAGATAAATCAAAAATAAAATAAATAAAATTAAATAACAAAAAAAAAAGTTAATTTCCCACGACGAGAGGATCCGAACCTCCAGCCACTTCTCCTAGCATGCTATAGCATTATCCACTCGGTCACACCCATCCCCGAAAGGGGTTCCCTCTGATAAATTCGTGGTTTCTCTGGATTTTCAAGAATAAAACTAGGTATGAGTATTAATGGGTGCAGAATTTAGAATTTTTCAATCCCTAAATTTTTTTAGAAAAATTGATCCAAATATTGGACCAAATAAAAAAAAATAAGTAATTATGAAATTTGGGAAAAAAAATTTTTTGACCTGACTGGACACAAAGGAGCACTTTCGATCCAACTGATGGTGATGGCGAGGTGACCTCTTCATGGACGGAAAATCTGTCACCTTGGACCCTGTGTTGGAGCGACGAAATTTCAGCATAATTTTCGCTGAAAAAAGAAAAAAAATTTAAAGAAATCTAAATTAAAGAATAAAATTTTCCTGCATAAATTGGAAATAAAAATGATTTTAATTTTTCAATTTTATGTTAGAAAATTTGGGGAGGGAAAGGCCAATAAATGGGAAGAACATTGAAAATGAGAACGGTGGATTTATTGTGGTTTTTTTCGTAATTTTGAAATTTTTGGTAGGAAATTCTCAGCGTGACAAAATTTTTAAATAAAATTCTTTGAATTTTATAAGAATTTTTTTTACTAAATTTTAATAAATCAATTTTCGGAAATCTAATAAAAAAAATTTTATTTTAAAGATATAGTGTTTATTTTCCAATAGGCCTTAAAAAAGATCTTTTTAATTTCTTTTAAAAATTCCTACCATCTTGAAAATTAAAAAAAATTTTGTGAATTTTTCGATGGAATTTACGCCAAATTTTCCGCCAAAATGACCAATTGCCCCTCTCTCTGTGTGGGATTTAGCCGATTTTGGGGTCATCCACGGGGATTTACCGCCCAATTTCACCACCACCACCATCATCGAACCAAAATCGGTGGAGCAATTTGTACGGAAAATTTGGCGAAAAATTCGTAAAAAAAATTAATTTGCATTTTATTGGGGTTAAATGGCTTCAAAATACATGCGAAAAATTTTTTCCTAACGAAAACAATGAAAATTAGGGGCTAATTTATTTGTTAATTATTTTTGTTTAATTTTGTAAACTAGTTATTATATTTTTGAAGAATTTTTATTGGATTTTTTGGAGCCAAATTTTTGATATTTGACGAAAATTTGTAAAAATTCATTTAAAAAAGCAAAAAATTAAAATTTAATATGGTTTGTTTTTTCAACAAGAAAAATTTACGAGCGTATAATAAAAATTGATTTTTTATTAGAAGATTTTTAGTTCTAAAAATGGATTCCAATCGATCAAAAAACTCTTTTGTTTTAATGAAAACAATGAAAAATGACTTTTGGAATCGGTAAGAACCAAAAAATTTTTAAGTAATAACTTGAAAACATTTTATATTTCTACAAAACGGGCTTAATATACACTTGTATTGTTTTTTCTACCCTGTAGATGGCCGAGGAAATGCACTAGCAAACGCCACTGAAAAGATATCGATTTCTTCTCAGTTCTAGTTGCGAAAAGAAGCAAAAAATGAGAGAGATTACAGGGCAGAGAAAAAAATAGCATTAGAGAAAACAAAGCGGCAGAGAAAACGAGATAGGCCGCGCTGACTACATAACGGCGGACTTCGAAAGACCCAATTCCGCACTTCCGACGTTTCGTTGTTTGCGGTCTTGTAATTCGATTTTCGTTTCAGAGGCTTTTCATATTTCCCTCTGCAGGGTGGAAAAAACATTTTTACTGTACAAATATTTAGGGCTTTTTAATTTCATCGGATCCCTAAAAATTTAAATACCCTCAAGAGGATTTGAACTTCCCATTCCACCTGTCCAAGCACTACAGAACCAACGACGAGCACAGCGAACTTCAGTCGCTTATCATCCACTCAACCAACGGACCTGTCACCGTCCACAACTTGTACGTCCCTCCGGCTGCGAGTTGTCCTCATGGCTTCGTCCCCTGCCTCGACTTCATAGACGACAAAGACTACTTGTTGCTCGGTGATATCAATGCCCACAGTGGCCTCTGGGACTCCACAGCGGACGAAGATGCGCGAGGTGTAACTGTCGCGGAACAACTGGACAACGCTGATGCCGTCTTCCTAAACGACGGACGTCCAACGCGTGTGGCCGCCAGGCAGGGCCAGGTTATTTCCACGGCCCCGGACATCACTCTGTGCAGCAGTTCCCTGGCACCATCAGCTACATGGTCAGTCGTTCACGCGCTGGGCAGCGACCATCTACCCATTGTCATCACCTTGGCAACGTCTGTGCCCACCGTCCCCACCCCGCGGCGACAATTCATCAACTTCAACAAGGCCAACTGGGATGCGTTTGCCAAGGATGTTGACAACAGTCTATCTGGGCTTCCGATACCCGACAACGTGAATAACGGTGAGATCCGCTTTCGCACTGCCATCCTCAAGGCTTCCGGGCGTCACCTTCCAGCCGGACGCATTCCAAAAATTCGCCCCTACCACCCTTCTGAGGCTCTTGCTTTGGCTAAGGAGAGGGACAACATCCGCCACCGTGATCCGACAAGCCCACGAATCGGACAACTCACCAAGCGCATCGCCGCAGCCGTGGCAACGTTCCGTCGCACCCTCTGGGTCGACTACCTGAAGCAGTGCAAGGCCGGCACCAAGAAGCTGTGGAACGCAATCAAGAGCATCAACGGGGCCGAGCCCCCAAAGAACAACAGTCCACTGATCTTCAACGGCGTCCCGTGCCTCGACAACAATAAATGCGCCAACAGGCTTAATGCCTTGTTCCACCAACGACCAATCGGCAAGCCAATCACCACAGGTCGAGCAGCTAAACGACTGATCACCTTGCAAGCCAAAACAGCGGCACACACTCCATGGTCAGCTGAAGATGTGGCGGGAGCAATCGATGCTTCTCAACCCTCCAAAGCCCTAGGACCGGACAACATCTCTGCGCTCCATCTGAAACACCTTGGCCCAATCGCTCATCGGTACATGGCGGCGTTGTTCAACTTGTCCATGGAAACCGGCCTCATCCCTCAAATGTGGATGAAGGCTCGCGTCATCCCCTTGCCAAAACCCGGCAAAGACAGCAGCTCACCGGACTCCTATCGTCCCATTAGTCTCCTCTCTCCAGTCGCCAAGCTACTGGAACGACTAATACTACCAGCACTGCAACAACGCCTCCCTGTTCCTGATCATCAACACGGCTTTCGCAAGATGCGCAGCACGACAACAGCGCTGATGGACATCCATCGGTTCATCACCGACGGCTTGAATCGTCGACAACCTGTTGAACGAACTGTCGCAGTCGCCCTCGACCTCTCCAAAGCGTTCGACACCGTCGACACGCGCCAANCTGATACACACTGGACCAATCTTCAACGCTGTCAGAACTCCGCCATCAGATCGGCAACGGGTTGCACACTGATGTCGCCAATCGACCACCTCCACAACGAAAGCCTGATGCTCCCTGTCAAGGAGCACAACTACATGCTCTGCAAGCAGTTCCTTACCAAATGCCGCCAGCCGTCTCACCCAAATTACCTCGCCGCAAACAACGTTCCAGCCAGGCTCATGAAGCAGACTCTGTCGTCCAGGTTTTGGAAGGACGTCGATCGATCACTTCAGGCCTCGGACAACGACCACGGAAAGTGCAGCACCGCTATCCACACAGAGACAGTCCAATCGGCCAAGCAGCGACAACGGAGCGCTGTGTTGGGTCGGCCACCCCCGGCCATCAGTCCGAGCGAGAAGGAACTGTCCAGAACCGCTCGCACCAAACTGGCACAACTCCGTTCAGGCTACTCCCCGCTGCTCAACAACTACATGAAACGACTCGATAAATCAGTCCGAGATGCGTGCCCACTCTGCAATCGGTCCCCTCACAACGTTGAACACCTCTTCAATTGCCGAGCCAACCCAACAACGCTGACAACAACAGATTTATGGACAAATCCCAAAGCTGTGGCGAAATTCCTCAAACTGGAGCCCAACCCCGACCAGACATGAAGGCTGTGGCTACAACAACAACAACAACAGGATTTGAACTTTCGCGTTCCATCCATCGCCAGGCTATGACAATAACCACTCAGCCATCCAGGTCCCCTCATCAGGAAAATTCGGGTTTTTCGAGATTTTCAACTTTAATCCCGAATGTTTTCGGTGTCATTCGATGCAAAATTTAGTCCTAGAAATTTTCTACTCTTTGAAGAGAATCTGATAAATATTGGAGAAGGTAGATCCTCGGCGTATCACGCTATATGCGTGGTAATGCCACATCAAAAAACTAAAAGGCCTAAGAAAATTGTAAAAATTAGAAGGCCTATAATTTTATAGCCTCCTAAGCTATGGATAGATGAGCCTGTGAAATTTTTTGAGAACCCTAAGGTAAATATATTTAAAAAGAGGAGGGCTGAAAATTATCGGAAAATTAAATTTGTATTTATGAAATTTGTAATTTTTATGTTTCAAGCATGAACTAAGAAAAAAGTTCGACCCTTTTACTGTCATTATTTTTGCTGTGCATCCTCCTTAAAAATATATAAAAATTAAAGAAGGTCTATAAAAAATTGGACATTTGGAATTAAAATTGACGATTTTTGGGCCACAAAAATTGAATCCAATCAATTAGGAATGAAAATTTTGTTGTTTTGCCCATCGGTGGTAAAACAGCGATTGGGCCCAAAAAAAAAGTTTTGTGGACCACCGATCCAATCGTCATAGTCGACGATGGTTGTCGTCGGGGCCTTCCGTTAATCGCCAACAAAATTATTATTATTCCCCCCCTTTTCCCAGGGCTCCGTTGGAAAAAAATAAATTATTCAGAATTTTTAGGACAAAAATGGGACGACAAATTTTGCAGAATTTTTGAATTTTTTTGTGTGAAAATGTGGCGAAAATTTGTATGAAAAAATCTAACAATTGATTTTGAAAATTTTCATATACTTACGTTCAAAAAATGGACTCATAAAAAATTGAAAAATATTTTTAGGACAATAAAGAACAATTTTTAAAAGATGTCAAATTTTGCCATTTAATTTTTCAAAAAAAATTATATATTAATAAAATAAGAAAAAAATTAGTAGTTTTTCATTAATGAGATGTTTTGATTAAAAATCGATTTTTTTCAAAATTAAATTTATTCTAGTTTTATATAGTTTACGAATTTTTTGACTAAAATATTAATTTTATGTTAACCCTTTTATTTGCCTTTGCATTTCAAAAAATCGGATTAGCAAATGGCCCATAAAATTGGAAAAATTGAATTCGATTTTTAACCAAAACATCTCATTAATTCCCTAAAATCTCGTCAAAAAAATTGATTTTTTTCAAACTCATTAGAGTATTGGAAAATTTTTGAATTTTAGCGCACTTTTGGACCAAAAATTTTTGCCAGAAATGAGAAAATTTGATTATATTTTGGTCTTAACTTTTTGTTTTGAAAAATAATATTTTAAAGGGTGCGTGCACATCATTTGCCAGCCAGAACCCCTAGAAAAAAATGTTGAAATTGCTAATTTTTTAGAAATTTCTTTAAAATGTTAATCTATATAAAAAATTGATTTTTTATAAATTTACCAAAATTTTGATCAAAAATTGAAGGTGCTTTAATTTAAAAAATTAGAAGAAATCAAGAAAAAAAAATTTTAGTTGACTCTACCCCATTTTCAAAATCAAACAGGTCGAGGAATTTGCGGAATTTTCAGTTCATTAATTGCGAAAAAAAGTGATTAGTCACCAGCAAAAAAAAACGCATTTTTGTTGCGAAATTAGCGAAAATTTTGGTCAGTGATAAAAGGATCCGAATAGATTGTACACAAAATGTGGCGATACAACAGTTTTAGGGAGTCTGATCTGATAAAAGTCCCTTCTGATAAGGATTTTATAATGTAATGGACCAAATTTGGCGCTATATCTTAGCAAAAAAACATCCAACAAAATTTAAATAATTAATATTTAAGAAATTTAAATTTATTTAAATAAATAAAAAATTAAAACATAACAAGTAACAAATTAAAATTTAAAATAATGTAATATTTTTTTATTTAATTTTTTTATATTTATTTATTGTTTTTTAATTAATTTTAATCTTGCTAGGCTAAGATTCCTAGCGATCAGAATTTTATGCTCTATCTCTTTGTATTTTTAATTTTTGAATTTGCCTTTGAAATTTGTTAAATTTTCGATAAATTGGTATTTATAGAAGAATTTCGATAAATTTTTTTAGGAATATAAAAAAATAAAAGACAACAAATTAAAATGTTGGCCAAGCAAGATTTTAGAAAATTTTACGTAGGATGTTTGAGTTTTGATATTTTTGTAACGATCTGGCACCTCATATTTGTCCTTTTATGGTATGGGTATAACTTATATTCAAATAAAAATTAATTTTTAAATTTTGAATGAAAAAATGGTCAATTTTAAAATCAAAAATGGAAAAATTTGGCCGAATAAATTTAAAACAATTTTAAATAATTAACTAATTAATTATCATCCAATTCATGTTCTTCTTCCTTGATTGTAACTGCATCAACGAGGCGTTGGGCTCGGTCGATGAATTCGCTAAAATAATAAATTTCGATGGCACTTTTTCGGTTTGTGTCCACAATTTGCCCCCCAAAAAATTTTTGGGAAAAAAAATTTTACCCAAAGATGTCTTGGGGTAATTTTTGGCGCTAAATCCGAATTTGACGTCCATTTTGACATAACGCGTCACCTGACGTCACTTTTTGACGTTGACATTGGAAAAAAATTTAAAGAAATTATCAGAAATTTTTTTGACGTCAGTGTCAAAAAGTGACGTCAGTTGACGCATTACGTCAAAATGGTCGTCAGAATCGGATTCAGCATCAAAAATTACCCCTGGGAAGTCACTTTTTCAATAATTTTTTTCTACAAAAAATTTGTGGGGCAAATTGTGGACACAAACCGAAAAAGTGCCATTTCGATTTTCAAAAAAAAAAAGAAAGATTCTCACCTATCCCGTCTCCTGTGCTGCTCCATGATCTGCTTAACAATTGAGGCTAATGGACGGTACGAAGCGCGGCGAGACAGCCAAGACGACTTAAATATGTACAAAATAATTTTTTTTAATAAATTGGTTTTTTTCAAAATTCTGATAAAATGAGAATTTTTTGATAATCTTTGTCAATTTCTACTCTTATTTAGGATTTTTTCAGGGTTCTAAAAAAAATTTCAGGGCAGAATTTTATTTATTTTAGGGTGTCATTTTTTTATTCAATTAACCATAATTATTAAAGGTAATTAGGGACTTATTAGATATAATATTCCTAAAAGGCATTTTCCTGTATTGGGAATTATTAAAGGCCCATTTATTTAAATTATTTATAAAAGGTATGTCACCTTCCTGTATTGTGAATTTTTCTGGATACACAATTTCTCTGTATATTTTTTTATTAGAAATTTTAGAAAACCAAGTGAAATGAATAAAAATAATCCAAAATCAGGGGATTTTGAATCCAAGGCGCCTAAAATAATTGGCAGAATAACATTAAAAATTTTAATAAGAAAATTAATTTTAATTTTTAAATTTAATAAAATTCGGACCGGGATCTGCTCGATCAGCGCTCGGCATTTGACCATTGTGGATGGATGTGTAAGTACGGAAAATTGGAGGGCCAACACACAGCACCGGTTGACCAGACCCTCGATGACCAGCTCTTCAAGGCATTCCTCGGAGATGATGTCCCGGAAGCGCAAGATGGAGCGCATTAGCTGTGATGTTAAAAAAATTGTAAAATTTTCATTTTAATTTTAAAATAAAATTTCAAAATTAATAAGAAAAATAAAAATTATCTATTTTTAAAATCGGTAAAAATAAATGATGAAACAACAAATTTTAAAAAATTTATTAAAGTTCTTTTTAATTAGAGTTCAAACAAGTACCGTAGTATGTACATGAAGTCCGTGATGTACGTGATGCGTTCTATTAGTTTTTTGATGACTTGATAACTCACGTGTCGTACTTTTCATATGCTTTAATACTGAGTAAGTTATACGTGTACCACTCGAGCATAGTAATAACACTGGCGTGTATTTTCATAAAATTCCCATTAGTACGTGCACGAAATTCATGGAATATATGGTTCTTTGACGACATGTGCTAATCATATACCCTACTTTTCACGTTTTTAATACGTGTCCACCCTGACTAAAGGTACGTGATACGGTACGTGTTTTCTCAAAATTTTGAACTCTAATTTTAATGGACAAAAACAAAATTTAAAAAAAAAAATAAATTTAAATGGTGAATATAAATATATATTATAGAAATTCACTTTAATGGATTTCCAGAATTGCCGATCCAAGAACGCGCCACATCCAGATTCGGTAGCTTCAATAGCTCTGAAAATATCAAAAAATTAAATAATAATATTTTTTAAATTAATTTATTGTACTCTTTGCTATAAAGCGGCACAAATGTGTCCTTGTCGAGAGCGTCGCGAAGTTTGGCGTGCAACTGGTCTAGAATGGCTTGCATACGTTTCGATTGGGCGTTGGCCACCTAGATATTAAAAAAAAATTAAATATTGGTAAACCTAAATGCAAAATAAAATAAAAGATGGATTTATTAGAAAATTTTTTAAATATTCAAGTTTTAAATTCTTAATGGCAAAATTTGCTTTGGAAACTGGATCGAAGTAAAACTAAAAAAAGCAATTTAAAAACTGGAATATGGGTAAAATAATATAAAACAATTTTTTATAAAAATCGCAAATCAAATATAAATAGATTTTTTTCTGATTAGAATATGGATCAATTTTTAAAAAAATAGAGAAAATTATGGAAATTTCTTAATAAGTTACAGGCCGTAGCTAGGAGGTACAGCCCCTCTCCCGCTCTCCGAAAAATTAAAAAAAAATTTCGTAGGGATATGGAAAAGGGAAGAATAAATAACGAAAAATTTGTAAAAAGGGTAAAATTTCCAAAATTTTCTTCGGCGCGAAATTCGTTTTTTTTTGCTCATCAGTTGAGTAAAACTAGGAAAAAATCGATTTTGGATTAGCCTTCCCCCCTCCCAAAAAAACCCAAACTATGGCTAGACCTTAATAATTTAAGAGGATTTTTACCGGATATTCGTCGATTATTGTGCGTAACAGCAAAGCCAAATTTGTGGATTCACTTGTAGACAAAGGGTCCCACTCGTCGCGGATCATCTCTGAAAATTTGAAAATTATATAAATCGTAAAAGATTGGAAAAATTCAAATTTTTAAAAATTTTATTTTTCCAAAAATTAGCAACCAAAAAGTTATACTTGCAATTTTGGGAAACACAATCTTTTCCACCACGGAGGGGATCAGTTGGACCAGCGCTGGATGTTCCAGGTCCTCGAGGCCCGAATTGTTGAGACCGGCCAACAGCAGGGTACGGTACCAGGACAGGGTGTGCAGGGAATGGGAAGGGTCCTTAAATTATTTCAAAAGCGATTTAAAAGTAAATATTCTATTAAAATTTTTTATTATAAAAATGACATTTCATTTTCTATTCCTAAA
>LDKF01004453.1:3347-13648 GCA_001026735.1 Rotylenchulus reniformis | reverse complement strand
AGCAAGGGATTTGCAATTGTCAAAAATAGGTGAAAATAATCTAACCGTACATGCATTCAGATCAAGTGATCCGATTAAATTTCGATCACCAAAGTATATTCTTCATATGAATTTGATAAATGGTGGTATCGAAGAAGTAATTTTAAATGAAACCGAATGGATGTGCCAAGGTTTCGAATCAATAAAGGTTGATATTTTTGCCACTAAATTTAATTTGAAAGGATTGCAAGAAAATATCAGTATGGTCAATGGCGAACCAGATATTATTTTATCAATTGGCGAATTTTGGAAATTTTTCATAAAAAGGACATATTTGGACGACAAATTTTATTTGATTGATACTACCGTTGGTCCAATAATTTGTGGAATCTCGCCTTTTGCGATTCCAAATGAAAACGCTCATTCAATTATGCATATGTCAGTTGTAAATGAAACAAATCGGGATCAAATGCCGGATTATGATATGGTTAAAACATTATGGGAATTGGATACTTTAGGTATCAAAGATGATCCGAGTGAAAATGATGACCAAAAAGCACTTGAATATTATGAAAAAAATTCCAGACAATTGGAAACGGGTGAATATTGTATGAAATGGTTGTGGAGAGAAGAGCATCCGGACTTGCCTACAAATGCGGGCTTGGCATTAAAAAGATTGCAATCTGTATTAATAAAATTGAAAAATAATGAAGATAAAGAATTATTAACCAAATATGATGCCATAATTAAAGAACAATTGGCAAATAATATTATTGAAGTAGCTCCTCCCCAGGAAGAGGGATTAGAACACCATATTCCTCATCAACCAGTTATAAACATGGAAAGAAGTACGAAAATAAGAATTGTTTATGATGCTAGTGCTCGGTTAAAAGGGCATAAAAGTCTTAATCAATGCCTATACAGGGGTCCTGTTATACTGCCAGACCTGGCAGGAATGCTTTTGAGATTCAGATTGCCCAAATATCCGTTATTAAGTGATATTCAAAAGGCATTTCTAACCTTGGTCCTGGAAGAAGAGGACAGAAACGTAGCCAAATTTCTTTGGCTCAAAGATATAAATCAACCATTGTCTAAAGAAAATATGATGATATACCGATTTAGAAAAGTTGCATTTGGTGTAATTTGTAGTCCGTTTTTATTAGCGGCTACAGTTCAAAAACACCTTAGAAAATATGAAATAAATGAAAATTTAGTTATAAGACAGATGGCAAAAGAAATTTCGGAGAATATTTATGTTGATAATGTAATGGTCGGATGTGAAAATGATGAAGAAATAATTGAAAAATATCATAAAGCAAAAACTATATTCACAGCCGCCAAAATGAACTTAAGAGAATTTGCAAGCAATTCTAAGGCAGTCGAAAATATTCCACCTGAGGATAGATTAGAAAAGAAACGGCCGAAAGTTTTAGGAATCCCATGGAATTTAGAAACAGATGAAATTGAGATTGATTTTCCGGTGCAAAAAACAGAAAATGAAGTAACAAGGCCTATTGTCTTAAAAGAAACCGCCAGAATATTTGATATGTTAGGATTAATATGTCCGTGTATAGTTCCGGCCAAATTATTTATCCAATCATTATGGAAAAAACCACGAACATGGGACACACCCATATCAAATGAAGAGAAGAAAATATGAAAGAAATAACAGATGATTGGGATGGTAGAACGATAAAAATACCCAGAAGGATAATAAAATTATTTGGAAGTAAATCACAAATTCATGTATTTGTTGATGCCTCAAAGAATATTTTCGGTGCCGCATTATATTTAAGAACAGAAGCTGAGAATTCGGTAAAAACAAAGTTAATTTTTGCAAAAAGTCGAATAGTTTCTAAACCTGAGGAGGTTTCTGTACCGAGAAAGGAACTATTATCCGTACTATTAGGAGTCAGAGCAGCCAAATTTGTGATAAAAGAGTTGAAATAAATATAGAAAAAACTATTTTGTGGTCGGATTCAAAGACGGTTCTATACTGGATTAATAAAGATTGTGATGAGACGAGACCAAGATTTATTGCAAACCGATTAAAAGAAATAAGAAAATATAATGAGTATACGTTTATGTATGTTAATTCGGGCGAAAATCCTGCCGATATTATCACGAGAGGATCATCCTTGGATGATCTTCAAGCCAATGATCTTTGGTGATCAGGTCCACCATGGATAAATTTGAATGAAGAGCAATGGCCAAAAGAATTGATAATCAACGTATCAGATATGGGAGAAGAAATAGACGAGGATAAAATCGAATCAAATATGTTGTTGGCCAAAATTAAGAAAGAAAAGAATCTTGTGGATCAAATTATTAAAATATTCAATTTTGGAACATACCCATCAGTCACATTAAAATACTCACAATGGACAAGTTTAATAAAAACATTGATGTATGTTCTAAGGTTCTTAAAGTTAAAATTGAAAAAAGGACTTGATAAAAGTCCTACGCTTTATGATAAAAGGAAAGAAATTAGGCACATCACACCAGAAAATGATTTTATGACGGAGGATTTTATAATGGCGGAAAAATTTCTATTAAAACTTAGCCAAATTGGCAGAGAAGACGAGTTTGATAAATGGATTACTGTGAAAGATGATGGGTTAATGAAAAAGAAAACGCGTATTAGGAACAGTGACGGACTTGAAGAATTGGAAAACCCTATTATGATTTCTAAATATAGTCCAATCACAAGTTTATTAATTTTACGTGTACACAGAAAAATGAAACATGCAAAAAGTGCTATAACAAAAACCGCATATATGACCAAATATTTCACACCAAAATTGGGGAAAATGATAAAGGAAACATTAAAGACATGTTTACATTGCAGAAGAATGGATACTTATCCATATGCATTACCTATTATGCCACCTCTTCCAACGGAAAGAACAAAAATAAGTAGAGCTTTTGATTTTTGTGGCATGGATTATTTCGGCCCTACGATGTATCGTGAAAATAATGAAAAAAGAAAGGCATGGGTTTTACTTATAACATGCCTTACTATGCGAAGTACTTATTTAGAACCGACCAAAGATATGTCGGCAGAAGCATTATTAATGATGATTAGACGATTTATTGCCCGCAGAGGCAAGCCAAACAAAATTTATAGTGACAATGGCACTCAATTTGTTATGATGGCTAAGATATGTGACGAAGCTTTAAGAAATAGTGGTAATCCCATAATATGGAAATTTAGTCCACAATTAGCTGCTTGGGCTAATGGACACATAGAAAGAATTGTTCAAATGAGTAAAAGGCACTTCCAGAGAACACTTGGAAAATTAATTTTAAATTTTGACGAATTAAGAACTTTTTGTGCCGAAGTAGAATCAGTACTAAATTCTCGACCCTTAACTTTCATTGAAGAAGGATCCGATAGCCTAACACCGTTAAGACCGGTCGATTTTCTAGTCCCGAGAGGACAAATCGATGTCGATTTAGAAGGATATGACGATGATTTTGAAGAAAATAAAAATATGAGTCCTGTAGAAAAAGTGACAAAAAGATGGAAAGCAACCTTGAGTATGGTCGATTATTTTAAGGATCGATGGAGAAAAGAATATTTGACCTATTTAAGGGATAAATGCAAATGGCATCACCAAGGTCCTAGACTACAAGATTATTCTGGACCAAAAATCGGACAAGTAATACTAGTAGAAGAAAATTTTACGCCTAGAAATATGTGGAAATTAGCAAAAATAATTGATTATCATGGAGATGGAAAAGTTATAAGAGCAGTTAAAATAAAAATGCCAAATGGGCATATTTTAACAAGACCCATCAATAAATTATATCCAATGGAATTAGCAATTGAAGAACCAAAATCTGATCACAAATTGGATGTAAATATGGTACATAATGATAAAACTAAAGACACAAAAAACACTGATGATATAGACCAATCAAATCAATTACCAAACAATAAAATGAAACATAAAAAGACCGCGCACCATCCAATGGTGACAAGACGAAAGGCAAAGGCCACCGGTATAAGTTTAATGAGTATATGTTTATTAATATCGTTATTAGTTGGTTGGGTCGGAGGAACACCGATTCTCAAAAATTGTAGAGAATGTAGTGCTGAATGTTCGAAAAAAGGAATACTTGTGGAAGTTCCTGAATGGATAAATAAAGTTGAAATTTGTTGCACCTTGAATTCATGCCATGTGCATAAAGAAGATGGTAATTGGGAATTTATTCTACCCAAAGACTTGCTTGTAGTAGACCATACTTGCGAGATTAAATTTTGGCGTAAAAATCGTGTTATAAACACGAGATATTTAGAATGTGAAAAGAAAGACGAGTGTACATTGATTGAATGTATTTTTTGTTTAGAAAATTTAGCAAACCCAGAATGTCATCCGAAATGGAGTACATTTTTATTGAGTGGTACTATTATATCCGCTGTAGCTGTTATTTGCTTTATTTTATCTCTTATCAGAGGAATTCGTGACAATATATGCTGTTTATTTAAGGTATTCATGATACCATTTCGAGTTTGTTGTAAAAAACAAAGAAAGCAGGATGAAGAATATGAAATGAGATTGATAGACGGAATGCCTAGACGAAGAAAACCTATAAGTAATTGGCGAAGAGTTCAAATGAGCATAGCTATCATTCTATTGGCATTGTTAATGCCTAGCGAGGCTATAAATGAGTTAATTTCTATCTCTGCTAAAAGCGAAGATTGTTATAAAAATGTTTGTATAATAAATAGCGCTACAAGTTTAACTTTATTGCCTGTGGGGCAAACTGCATCTATGTTGATTAAAGGCAAGAAAAGTGATATTTTGGGTACTTTAAGCATTGTTATGAAAGCACTGACTCTAAATTGCATTGCAAAAAATGAAGCATATTTAAGATCATACCAAATAGAAACAATATCTGTTAAAAGATGCCCCAAAAAAGGCAGTTGTCAAGGAGAATTTTGTCATCAAGTTTTTACTAAAACCCCAGTAGAAGAGTTAAAAGAATGGAGTAATTTACCCGGTAATAATTTTTGCATGGATTCCGATACTATGTGGCTTCTCAGAGGCTGTGGGTTGCCAGGAAGTGCATGTCTGTTTTATAGGAATTATGTAAAAGTGAACACACCGACCATATACGAGGTCTTTTCATGTCCAAATTGGGAATATCGAATCCATACAAAATTAATTTTAGAAAGAAATGAAAATAAAACCGAAACAAGAGAGATAACTTTAATCCCCGGAATGACCTATAAATGGAATAACATGAGTTTTACTCCCACTGCCATTACTTTGGCACCAGCGCCAATTTTAGCAGAAAAATTTTTAACCGATGGTACATATGTCGCCATCGCCGAAGAACTTGAAAATGATCTTTTATGTGTTGATGAAGATCATGCAAAAAATTTAAATTGTTCACTTTCAATAAAATCTTGCACTAATTGTCTTCCGAACCATGAGGAAGGTAAAGTAATTTGTCAATGCAGAGAAGTTAATTTAGAAAATAGGATGCAAAATCCACAAACAATATTACCCCACACAACTTCAAAAATAGCATCGAAAAATGCTGGAAGAAATGTTTATTCGGAAACGAATTATGCTCCGATTAAAATGCATATAAAAATGACAAATTTTTACCTAGCAAATGTGGTACATAAAAGCAAATGCCAAATAAAAGTATTAAGTTTTGGTGGGTGCTATAAATGCGCCACTGGCGGTGAACTTGATATAACTTGTAAAACAGATGAAGGTGATATAATTTCTGAAGTAAATTGTCAAGATGAAACAACCGTATTTTCTACACATTGCGCTCCGAAGGGAGTCAAACAAAAAATTATATTATCATTCAATCACGCAAAAGTTAACTTAAATTGTACGGCCTTTTGTCCAGGCGGTAATAGCCATTTTAAATTAAAAGGCCACCTGAGGTTCATACCCAAAAAATTTCAATCAGAATTTGCAAAAGCAAAATCGGAAGGAATTACAAATTCCACAAATGACGATTCAAATTGGTGGAATTTTGACTTGGAATTTGATTTTTATGATATATTGAACTTTATGATAAATATGCAAACTCTACCATATATAATTGTAATTTGTATATTTGGTCTAATTTTATTATATATTTACATAAAATTCAATCCGCTTTTTCGCGGTTACAAAATATTATCACGTACGATGGGCTTAGTCATCCTTTGCATTTTTCTCGGAGGAGGATCAGCTTGTGCTGACAAAGAGCATAAAAGGATGCCCTCCAAATTGAGGCCCACCATTCATTTTGAGAATATTTTGGCTCTGAGAATCAAGTCAGAAAAAATGGATAAAAGTATTATGACCAAATTGTGTAAAAATTTATTTGCCGAAATAGGCAGTGATAAAACAGGACAGACCAAAATAAAAGAAGCAGAAATAAATGAAGTAGTATTTAATAAAATCGAAATGGCATATGCTGGAAAAATTCCAAAGAAAAATAATATGGAAATAACACGAAAGATTTGTACTCTCATATTAGAAGAAGCGTTGTATTATGAAAATCATTTGAAAATTGATAATAAGGGCAGGGAAATTGATAAGTATTGGTTGTTTAACCTCGCAAGAAGAGCAGAAGTTAGAATTTTTTGTTTTTATGGACATCTAGATTATAATGAATATAAAATCGCAGTAATGCGATTGGCATATACATTAGCCCACAATATTTCTATTAAGCAATCATATATAATGGGTAAAATATCAGCGAATCAAATTGCCTTAATTGAAGATGGCACGGCACATCCCATTATAAAATTGAACATTGGGCTAATAATTTGGTAAAGGAAATTGATGGTTTTATTGATGGGATCCAAGACGAAGCCGAAAAGACGATTGCCGAATCAGGAATGATGAGTCCGAGGTAGAGTAGATGAATAATCGATTTTTTGGCCTTTAATTTTTATAGCATTTAATTATTTTTCAACTTATTCTACTTGTATCTTATTATTCTTTTCTCCCGGGACTGTCGCGGGATCGCTCGATTTTGTGTTTTTGTCCCCTTCCCATTATTCATCCCATCGCCTCATATGCTTAATCATCAGCCATCACATTCTTGTCCCTTTCTCTCTGTCCTTCTCGCTATCTTGGGGGCCTATTTAAGCCTCATCGTCTTAAGGAATTATATGCTTTTCTATGCTTCTTTATGCTTTTTATGATCATTTGATCTGTGCAATTTTATATTTGAAATTTATTCAAATAAATATTATATTCTTTTGTGACCAGCCTTGGGCAATATAAAAAATTATAAATATATAATATAAAAATATTTTGACGGTCACAAAAGTACCGTAACCGCCTATTCTTTGAACTGTATGAGAATGCTTTTTGGGATATTTTTATGACCAACAAGTAAGCCCTATCATGATCCCTAGGAGTACCGTATGCCGATGAGCAAAAAAGTACCGTAACCGCAAACTTTTATACTCCAAAGAAGAGATAAATGATCATCGCAAATTAATAATTGTGTGTACTTAATGATGGGAATTGACAACTCAAAATCGAGAAAGGGATATGAAAGATTGGATGTATGGATTTGTGGATGGATGATGCCATTGTGTGTGTGTTATCGTGTATATTGTGATCGGTCGGCTACTTGGAAGGGAATTTGATCAGTGATCGGCGGGTGACTTTTGTTGTTGCTGATGCTCGGAGAATAAGATGACACTCAATCACGGACGAATGAAACGAATACTAAAGCCACATTGGAGCAGCGAAAGAACAGAAAATGGAATAATAAAGGAAAAATAAGAAAATAATAAGTATTGAAAACCAGGGGGCTTTGCCCCCTGGTGTGCAATCGCCTTCGCGATTGTTACACTGGGCTAGCATTTGAACTCCTTTTCTCCCTCTCTGCTCCTTTCTCCTCCCCTTATTTTCTTTCTTACCCTTCTTACCATTCCTTCCTTTCACTTCTGTTCTGCTCCTTTTCTTTTCTTTCTCGTCCTCTACCCTTAATTTTTTCTCACACTTCCTTTCTTTCTTCTCCTCTTTCCTTATCCTTTCTATTCTTCCTTTCACTATCGTTTTTATTCATTTCCTTATATTCTGTTTCTTTTTTTCTCATCTCCTCTTCGTTTCTCCTTCCTCTTCTCTTCCCTTTCTTCCCCTCCCCTGCTCTCTCCCTTCTCTCTCCCCCTAGTCTACGCTTTTTATCTCTCCCTTCTCTCGCATCCTTCACTCTCTTACTTTTCCTTACAGTTTCTTTCCTTACTTCTCCTTTTCCTTTGGGTCAATTTCTTTTTTGTTTCCCTTTTCCTTCATTTTCTCATTATTCCTTATCATCCTTTTTTACTCTTCATCATCCCTTCTTTGTTTATTTATTTATTTATCTCTTTCATAGCCTATCTCCCTCTTACTTTCCTCCCTCCCCCTCTCTCATCATTCATCTCACCCTCCGCATTCCCCTATATTCTCTCGCCTTTCTCTCCCTAGTCTACATAGACAAATGGTGTAGCCTTAAACCAGGGCGCGGATCGAAAAATTTTCAAAATCAGGACATTCAGCTCAAAAAATCAGATTTCATGGTCAAAAATCAGGACTTTTTGAAAAAGCTTTAAAATCTATTGTAAATCAATTTATCCGTTTAAATTTTTTTTAAAGATCATATTTCTCGCCATCCATAATCAATTTTAACAATTTGGAAGAAGAAATGAGTAAATCGTACATCTGGGGACAATCCAACTCATAGTTGACCTTCACTTGAGCAAGACTCCAGTTCCTTTTTTTCTCAAAAAAATTCATTTTCTTTGTTTTTTAACCACTTTTAGGGCAAAATAGTTGCAAAAAACCAAAAAAAAGTTTTTACTTTTTTGCCTAAAAGGGGGGACCCTTTTTAATGGGTTTTCAAAATAGACCTTCTTTCAGATAGCGCCGAAAATTCATTGTGAAGGGAGGCGGCGGTCCCGACAGGGGCCGCCGGAGAAAATTTTGAAAATTTAAATCTCTTTTCTTAAGAAAATTGGTCACTTTTTAATAGGAATTTCAATTAAAATTCGAAAATAAGGACAAAATAAGGACAGAGGTCGAAAATCAGGACAAATCTGACAAATCAGGACATTTTTATTTTGTCAGTTTTGGACCCTCCAAATCAGGACAAATCTGACAAATCAGGACAGATCTGCGCCCTGCCTTAAACCCTAATGGGTGAGGGAAATTTGAAGATTCCTCCGTCTCCGAGAGAGCAAAGCCATTCAGCAGGAGGAGGACCGACCGAATTGGCAAAGGATTCGTGGGCATCGCGATCGGATCCATATGGTAGAATTGCCCGGACAAGATCCAAGAATAGCAACAAGATCCAAGAATGGTAGAATTGCCCGGACAAGATCCAAGAATAGATCCAAGATTAATAATACACAGAAATTTTAGAAAAGGACTCGAATGCCATTTATTCCATGCATGGGTAGAATGCAGTATTAGTTCCTTGCCATAATTACAGCATCACAAAGGGTATGATTTATTCATCCAATTAATTTTGCATATTTACTATCGAAAATTGAAAATATGAACAGATGGAGATGCGCGTACAAACTGAAGAAATGACTCTGGGGAGGGGGACGAAGAGGATAGTCCAAATCAAATTCACAAGTCAACAAAAGTTTATGTTTAAGAAGACGGGAAGTTCCCAAATTGATCGTTATCCTTTAGTTTGGACAAAGCCTGTTCAGCGGAAAATAAACTTTTGATCAAGGTGGGAATGAATGCAAATTCCTGGGCAATGTTTTGTGTTTTTCTTCTTCCATTGGAGTTCGGACTATGCCCTTCATCTGTTGGAATGCCATTGTCAGGACCCGGGATGGCACTCACACTCACTCTTGCTTTGCTCTTCGCCTCATCACTTGGCCCCGGCCGCCCTGGGCACTTCCCCGGTCTTCACATAATAGCGCAGTTCCTCGTCCGAGTTCACCACCACCAGTCGCCGCCTGACAAGAGTATCGCCGCCGAGCATGATCAGCTGTTGTTGCAGGGCTGGAACGGACAGGCAAATTATGGGCAAGAGACACATTGTAACAATGTTAGCAATGCTCCGTCCCATCAGTGTAGGCATTGTCGCTTTATCACTTATCATTTTGTCCAATAAGTGACTGACTGACCCGTGTTCATCCGCCCACTTCCCCCCAGGGGTGCATCTGCCTGCTTGAGCGTATTGGCATTGGCACTTGGCGGACTTGCGGGTGCCTGGGGCGCCAGTGCCGCCAATTGCCTTTGGAGCGACGGGTTGGCGGCCAAAGCGGCCCGGATCTGCTCCAAACTCAGCTCGGGGACCCCGTCCCGCTTGGCCCGGTTCAGACCCAGAGTCCTGGACACAATGTC
>LDKF01004450.1:0-16203 GCA_001026735.1 Rotylenchulus reniformis | reverse complement strand
GTCCAAAAAAATTAGTTGACAGTTAGAAATGATTTTTGTTTTTAGGTTCTCTTCCGAAATGGGCTCGGAGCGGTGGAAGCGATGGAGTGATCAAGGAGGAACTGATGGGAGTGATCAGGAGGAAGTGATCGGAGTAATCGGCGACATAAAATAAGTTCTGGAATGAACAAACAGTGGGGAAGGAGTGGCAAAAAGCCGGGAGTTGTCTGAAGACCTTGGGATAGTCTACTGATTAGACTCTGGGGGTGGGACGCAGAAAAAAACTCCGAAGACAAAACCTTTCCGAATTCAAAATCAGAATGAGAGAAGTAAGCAAGGAAGTTTTGAGAGCAAGAGAAAGTTTTTATTGTCAAAAATGACAGAGTGAAAGGGTTAAAAATACAGAAAATTGTGAATATTTATAATGGAAATTTAATCGTTTGATTTTGGGGCGGGACATTCGATCGGGGAATGATCATGGGAAAAGGGGATGATCTGATGGATGATGGAGAACATCGGCGCACAACGGGCAAGGTGGCACGGGCACTGACGGGCACACTGGACATGAACATGGACGGGCACTCGGCAGCCTTGGGCCCAACGGAGGACAGGAGGACCCGGTGGGTGATCAAAGATCAGGGTCAGGGAATGGGTCAGAGGAAGGGGATGGGGTGGGATCCGAAAGTTGTTTTTAATCGGATTTTGGGTGATGCCGGGAAAATTCTTTCAAATGGGGCAAAATTCTCATAGGGGATTTGGGGGATGGGAAGGACACCTTAGATTTCTTGGATGTCTCTTTTTACGATTTTTTACTCAACAAAAAATCAAAGATGTTAACAACAATTTGTTTTTTAACAGAATCTCCCAGCGGGCGAGCATCACTCGGCCTTGGCCCAGTCTTCAATGGGCGACATCTCCGGCATCAGCAGTATCGGATGGGCCGGATGCTTCTCCTTCAACCTTGGGTTGGTTGGAATGGATTATTTAGGAGGGGAAAGGAAAAGGGGAGGGTTTGCACCTGGTTTTGGCCCAGGATGATGTCGCCGATGGGACCGGGCGAGGAATAGGCGGCTTTGCTACGTTTCTTAGCAACCTTTCCAAGCGTTGATGGCTTCTCCATTGTACATCAAGTAGCGCTGGCCATCAGCACCCGGGACAACCACATTGTTTGCGGCTAGGACATTTTGTGATGATTTTTAGGAGTTTTTGAGAGGAAAAAAGAGTAATTTGAATCTAAAAAATGGATTTTTTTAAATGGAATTTTTTAGAGGGGAAGAAATGAAAAAAGGGAAAAATTTTGGTTTTTTAGAGGGATTTTTGATTTGAAATGGGAGAAAGGAGAGAAATTAGGCCAAAGCGGGAAAAGGGGGGATGGGTGAGGACGGCACTAAGGCCTGGGACTGATCTGTGGAAGATGGAAAATGGGATGTTGGGAGCCCTTTTAGTTGAGTTAGGGATTAGAGTTGGGGGCGAAGAGGCTTAGGAGGGATTCAAATCTGGGATGGGAAAAATGCCGATCAGGGATTACCAAAATCGCCATCTTGGTAAGGACGGTACTGGAGATATCTTATCCTTTTTCAGACTACCAAGGACAGCTCCGATGGCACGGTGGATCAGCACGGCGATGATCAAGTAGATCAGCTCTGCGATGAGGATTATCGAACTGATGACAATCATCATTTCGATGTCAAAGTGAGTTGAGGTTTTTTGAATTTTGGGTGAATGGTTTTTAGCCTGGGCCAGGGGAAAAATGTGTGCTAATAGAAGCACAGAAAGGACAGAAAGGCTAGCATCCGGTATCCCTTGAATATCGGGTTAAATTTGACAAAAATAATGAGGGCTATACCCCCGATAAGCACAACCCCGAGGGCTATAGAATTCTGGGGGAACCCGAAAAGCCACTATAGGGCACCGATCACGGCACCCGGGGATGGGATAGAGAGTTCGGACACCCCTTCCAGACCTCTTCCAGACGTTCCGTACTGGATTGGGCGGGATTTGACCAAAAAGGCAAGGGATCCATTGAGAGAAATGAGGGTTTCGAACCCCAACAACAATTTTAAATTTAACAACAATTTCTGTTATTCAACAGAGTGAGCTAAAATTTCGACATTATAAAAACGATACGAACCTTTCAACTCACCCTGATATTCCTGTTCGTTTTCACTTTTTAATTAATGTTTCTACACAAATAATATTTTTTGAAAAATTATATTAATCATAAAATTTGATTGCCATGCAATATATGCTTTACAAGCAATAAAATGTTCACATAAATAATGGTAAAAAAAAAGAAAAAATATTTGGGTTCGAAAATAATAAATACCCGGACCGCCCTCGGGATTCAGAAGTGGCATCTCAAAAATATTTGACTTATATGTTGGCGTTTTGTTGTTAAATTTTAGACAAATGATCCATAGTGATAGAATATATAAAGAGTTATTTTGTTGTGTTATGATTATATTTAAACCTAGTGCGTCATTATTAAATATATGTATGATCTTTTTTATCAATATATTTTCTGGTCCAATATTTAAAGTCATCATATTTTTCAGCATTTAAGTTAAGCTTTATTATTTTTATTTAATATATGTGATTATTAGGGGACGGATTTTTACGCAAATGCATATTTTTTTGCAGCTTCAGAACGGCCTGAAAATCACGTAAAACACATTTTAAACATGATTTGAACTTCTAGAATGGGTTTCTAACTGCATATTTTTGCATATTTTCGATTATTTATGCATATTTGCACATTTCGCATATATTGGCATATTCAGCATATCTTTAGTATTTGACCTATAAAAGTCAAAGGCTGCGTGAATCTTTGACCTTTTGTAATAAAATGTAATGGGGCGATCAGACAGGGTGTGTCCAATTTTATGTGAAATAAAATATTTAATTGTAAAAATAATTTTATAATCATAGTTAATATTAATGTTCACATTTGACACTGTATCTAATTTACATTCGCAAAGGTAAACAAATTGTGAATTAAATTTCAAGTCGACCTTGATGGGTCGACAATTCCAAAATTTGGCACACGATGTGCAACGGAAGGTCAATTACCTTAAGTTGACCTATAAAAGGTAAAGGCTGATAAGTTGCATATTAATTATATGTTAATTTTATTCACTTTCAAAATTTGCTCATTTTATCATATAACCTTTACAATTTTGAATTGTTAAGTCCTGTGATCGACTTAAATTTGTTGGCCGATGTTAATATAGAATTATAAATTCTGTGTAAAAGCAAATTGTCACGGTAATAATGTGACAAAAAAAAATAAATTCAATCAAATAATAAAGCAAACCATCATATGGGACCTTGAAAAATCGAAAAAATTTGGCCTTACGAGGCCAAAACTATAAAGCATTTATGCAATTTATTACTTTATTGTTTGAATTTATCTGAAAAATTTGAAAATAAAAATATAGGAAAATTGTTAAGTGCTTAGTGTCAACCGGCAAGCACTTGGCCTCGCCCAGTTAGGCTGACACAATGAAGAATTATTGTAAATAATACCTAATTGGAGGCCGGGAGTGACCTAACAAACTTTCCATCCTACCTACCTACCTACCTACCTACCTACCTACCTACCTACCTACCTACCTACCTACCTACCTACCTACCTACAAGGGTTGTGCCAGAAGAAACTTTCAAATCCGAAATCGAAAAAAAAATCTTGAAATATTGATTATCAAGATTATAAGATCGGCACAATCCTTCTGTCTATTTAGCTATCAAATATCAAGTTCTTCATTCACGCAATTATATTTACCTATGCGCTTCTATGTAAATTGATTTACAGCTCCAATATAGGATGAAATTGAACTTTTATTCAATCTCAATCGTCTAAAATAGAGAAGAATATTAAATTAAAATTAGAAATTGAAGGATTAATCAGAGTTTTCGAATAGTCATTAGAATTCTGCTGATTCATTGTAGATTAAGGGCAAAGGATCAAGAAATTCTAAACATACTATCGCGACAATGCGCATTACTGGTTGGATTTGCGTTTTTTGCGTAACGCGCAAGCACTGTATTAATTATTTGATTTCTGATTTTTTAATTGCTTCGGCTATGATGATATCAAAATGGGCATTCAGCAAAAAGCATCAAAATGGATTTTTAGCGCAAAATTACTGCTAAAATACCTTACTGCTAAAATACCTAAAATAAATAAAAAATAAAGAAAAATATAGCTAATTTTTATCTAATTTATTTGCCTGCCCGAATTTTTCTGACGATTTTATATCTTATGATCTAACTTACCCATGTTAATTTATCTTAAGAGACCAAAATTCATTCCTTGCAATCGACTTTTTTTGTTCTTTTCCATCAAATTTTGCTGTCTAAGTAAATATATAGTTCAATTTTTATTTATTTTTCATTATGTATTTTAACACTAATTTTGCACTTAAAATCATTTTAATACTTTTTGCGGAATGACTCAGCACGCCCCTGTAAAACCCATTTGCTAAACCAACTCATTCCACTCTAAAACTAAAAAAATTAGCGAATATACAATTCTGCTGGCAGAGCTGTTTCAACAATTAGATTTATTTTATATGCTAGTCCAAAATTATATTATAATTGTGATTAATACTTTTTTTAAGTTATGATTAATACATATTGATTAACACACATCTTCATCGCTCAAATTTTTTTTTGGAATTTGGAAAAAAACATTGGCTTGGAATTTTCATTTATTTCCGATTAAAATTAATGTTTCTTTCAACTTTCTTAATAATACATCAGTAAAATTCCACATCTTCCTCAAAATTCGGCATCCTTCTGTCCATTAATGCAATTTCATCTCCATCGATCTGCTAGAAACTAGAATATTGCTGGTTGATTGCCCAAAATCGCCAATTTAGGCGAAACAGAAAAAACTTGCAAGGTGAATAAAAGGACACATTAATTATACTCAATATTTCGATGTCTTATTTTTCCAAATTCATTGTTTTTTCTAGGGTTGTTCACTACCGGTTAAAAACCGGGGGTCCCGGTTAACGGTTTCACCGGTTTCTGGACCCCCGGTTACCGGTTCCGGTTTTTGCCTGACCCCCGGTTAACCGTCCGGTTACCGGTTTTTTAAAAAATTTGCAAAAAATCGATAAAAATTCCAAAAAATTCAATTTTTGCTCTCAAATAGATATTGAATGCCCAAAATATCAAGCTCTTAATATCATTTGCTGAGTAAAATTAGCCGTGAATGCATTTATGTTTAAAATTTGCAAAATAAAAGAATAATACTTGGGGAAAGTTTCGAATCCTTCAGGTATGCTTTGATGAGAANCACTTTCTTAAGAAAATTTCGCTTTTTTAGAGATTTTAACTGAGAGGGTTAACGGTGGCTCCGCCTGGGGATGCCGGAGAAAGTTTTTAAAAATTTGGACCAACTTCTTAAGAAAATTGGTCTTTTTTTGGAAATTCCATTTTATTAGGGGTTTAGAGGTCCGACGGCCCCGATAGGGGCCGCCGGAGAAAATTTTTAAATTTCGTTAAATCAACAGGGGGACCCTTATGATTTTTTGACTTGGCATTTCGGTGGGGGGGAGGCTATAGCCCTCATCACCCTGGCTAAGCCCTTGTTCTTTGATCATAGATGCTCTGGAATTGATCATAAATGCTGTGGAAAAATCATTAGGCATAAACAAAAATATAAAATGAGCGCAAAAACGCCATTGAATTCCAAACTTTTTTCTAGCTCCTCGATTTTTTGACACGGAGGCATGCTATGTTAAAAAGATATTGTAGTCTGATTTCTTTTTCTCTGCCCATTCACTTTTCCCATAACGATGATAATAAGAAATTCGCTTCGAAAAATCGAGGATTCAAAACAATTCAATCGGCGCCCAATTTTTATCGTACTACAAATAAGATATGTTCGCTTATCTTCTCCGTTCATTTTTACCTTTTGAAAAATACTTTCAAATTTTAGAAAACATTGCTTAATAATTCTAAATTTCAATTATAATATACATAGATGAAATTTACGAATAATTAACAATGGTTGCATAATTTTTTGTGCAGAAACTTCATTCAAAATATAATAAACATTTTGCCGAGAATAAAAAATTCAAACTTTTAATAGATAGTCTTTTTTCTATTGAGGCGCGAGAAATTTGGTCATTTTTTCTCAAATTATCCATTCTTAGGGGTGCTTATTTAAACCGGAAAACCGGCGGTTTCGGACCCCCGGTTTCCGGTTCCGGTTTTTGGCCCAAAAAACCCGGTTACCGGTTCCGGTTAACCGAAACCGGAACCGGTAATGAACAACCCTAGTTTTTTCAAAATAAAAATAAAATAAGAAATATATATTTTATCAGAGAAAAAAAAATTAAATTTCTTGATTGAAAAGAACAAAAAAATCGATTGTAAGGAATGATCTTTGGTCTCTTAAGTTTAAGCAAGTCGTAAGATGTAAAACTTCCCAAAAAATTTTAATTAAAGAAAAAATAATTTGACAAAAATTATATAAGAATCAATATTATATTTCTATGATCAGTTCGAACTTAAAATATCTTTTCAAAAATCCAGGATCAAAATGTCTATTGATCCTCCATCGATAATCTATTAATTAATGCAAAATAACTGTTTATGATTTTATTTATTTTTTTATTCTACTATGCCTATCCTATTATATCTGGATAATAAGAGATCCTCAAACCGCCGAGGAATGGATTTTTTTAAGATTGTAATTTTTCCGTTGTTAGAATAATATAATTAATTAAAAGGTATAGATAATTTCTTTTATGCGGAATATTCTATTTTATTAACTGTAAATAGGAATATCATTGCTATAAATATAAAATCAGAATTTTTATGAATAAAATAAATTTTTTATGAATTTTTTATTTTTCTGAATAAATATGATAATAAAAAGAAATAAAAAATTATAATTAATTTTTAAATTATAGAATAATTTTTTTGTGCTGAAAAATTGGGTAAGACATTATATATTTTTCCACAAAAAATAATATAACTATGCCCTTCGGTTAAATTTTTTATGATTTATGTTTCATTTTTAATTTAGCATTATTTTAAGAACATATTAGAGCACGATTTTATTAGAGCACGATTTTTGCAGATATTTTAATGACCCATCATATCCATGAAAATAAAAAATAAAATATTTTAGCAAAAAATTGACATTTGGAGATGTTTCCAGGATGGATTGTACTCTACTGGTTCATGCTGATACTCATCCATGTAAGCTATAGCGTGAGCTAAAGCGTGAAGAAGAGAATTAACGAATTTTTTGAATTTTGCAACCCATAAAAAAGTTTAAAAATACTTTCATCTAACAGATTCAAAAAATTGGTATTTTAAAGAATACTTTACTGAGTGAGCCACCAAAAATTAATTAGGTACTTATTAGATTTTGCTTCAACATCTGTGACGGACATTGCATAACTCACCATAACTATTTTATTTGTACCGGTTATGAAAAAAGTATTCGTCGATGACCCACATTTTCAGAGATGAACTGATCCTGATCCCATGGGTCTAATCTTCATATATTTTTGACTTTTTCTCCCCGTTATAGGGTAGAAAATTGGTTGAATTTTTAGGTGACGGTCGTTCATCCACGCAAATGATCCACCATTTGGATGACATCCATTTTAATGTATAGTTATTTTCAGCAGTAACCCCTGGTGTTTTTGGTGTCATTTGACTCGATTCAATCTGCTCTATAAAATTTTATAGCGGATATTATGTCTGAAAATCATAAATGAAAAAGTTATCCCCCCAACTTTCAAAAAATTTTCCCAGAAAAAACTCGACCTGGCCTCATCTGGGAATTTTTTCCAGAAGAACGGCTGAAAATCGGTTCAATAAAATATATATTAACTGATAACTAAGATATCGGGGTGCGTGTTTTTGAACTCTGCTTTACCTGGTAATTGAAAAATTTTAACTTTTCTGCGGAGGCCTCGAAAATTTTCGAAAATTTTTAGAATTTTTCGCGGAAAATTTTTCTGCCATGACAACCCACCTCATGAGTAATTTTATATTTTGGGAGTCTTTCTCATATTTCGTTAAAGTGAAATTTCTCAATCTTTATGAAAAATTATTTTATAAAATATTTTATGGGTTGCAACATTAGAGGAACGCAATTGTGTTCAATATACGATGCTCAGTTAGTACCATTATTTGAAAAATCTTAAAAAAAAAACTTCATTTGTTCAACAATTCTTTGAATCGTTCAAAAATGAAAGAAAAAATTCTTCTAACTGCCAATATCCTGCTGATGGTGCAATGTCTTTACAAAAAAAACTATCAAAATGGGCGTTACAAAAAAATATCCAAACCCAATTTTTAGTAAACTTTGCAAGTTCACTAACAATTATTTCTATTTTATTGAGCTCTCCATATCCCATACATTATTTTTAATACTAAATTTACGATAAAAATAATGTACATTTTTCTTAAAATGAAATATCCTAACTGATTTATATCGTGAAATTTAAAATATAATTTGGAATTTTAAATAATGAAAACTAGACAGCTAGCACTCGCCCAATTGTTAATTACAATATTAAAAAAATAATTTACACATAATTAGCCATACCAATCGTCAAGGTTCTGATGGCTACGGGGTTAAGACTTCCAGTTGCAGTCAATACTGATTTTATCTGCAGATAACTTAGCTGCAGCTAGCTAGCTACGGGTTTTAATCTTTAGCATTGTGAATACCAGTATCTTTCGATAGTTATTCCACTGGTTTTTGCAACATCAAAGTTCCATGCTCCATCTATGGATACGGTCAGCAACATCAGAGCACAGTTTCAGAGTTCGACGGTTACGGTCAACAGAGTTCAGGATATGTGGCCAATTGGATAGCTCGTGGGTGATTTCCTGAATTATTAAAATATCGAAAAAACCTGAATTTTTGAAAAAATAAAATTTTGTAAATCAGAAGTTTCTATATCAAATTGTTACCAAAAATATGGTGTTATTAGAATTAGAATCAGGAGAAAAATGAGTTTTCTTAGGGGCCTCTATTAGATGTTTATTATCAACTCATAAAATATACTAATAAGTAATAATTTATTAATGGTAGGGAAATAATAGAGACGAAAATATGATTAATGGACCACCCACAAAATTTTGCAATTTTTATGGTAAATTTTTTTCTATTTGGAGGCGATGTTATGAAAAAATTAAAGAAGTAAAGTATAATAAAAAATTTAACAGCCATTTATATTATCAAAATGGATTTTTTAAGAAGATCTAAATAATTAAATTAAGAAACATATAGATTAAGTTGTAAATAATAAAACTCGAATTTATGATTAATGTTGATTCCACATCTACCACTTGGCCTCGTGGTAGATGTCTGGATTCAACAGTTAACTTTAAGCGAATCTAAGTAAAATTTTATTACACCTAGTTTATATCAAAACTCATCATCATTTATAGAACAATTTGAATGGCTAATCTATATTTTTTAAATTTGAATATTGATTTTTTTTTATATGGCTATTAAAAATCTCTTGTTTTTTAATAGCCATATAACTTGGTTCAAAATGCAACCTACAGAAATGAGTTTTGTTCAAAAATAGAGGAAATAAATTATCTACAAAATAAGTCTACCTATTCTGACCAAATTTATGGACAAAATATTGTAAAATTGGCCAAGTCTTTTTGGCCATAAATTTGTTCAGAATGGACAAATTCGAACGGACAGGTTAAAAAGGTTAAATGTCCAGAGATGAAAAAATCTAACACAAACGATTTTTTAAATTTTTAAGGAACCTTTTAGTAAATAATATAAAATTTGCGGAATTGCCCCAACAATTTATAAAATCAGCCTTTCATTATTTTAAATGAGGCCTTAGTTCCGGTAAATTTATGGGTTGCAATTTTATATTGATTTGAACATTTTTATGGATCTAAATTACTATTTTAAAAATTCCGGTTTTAGTTCCGGTAAATTTATGGGTTGCAATTTTATATTGATTTGAATATTTTTATGGATCTAAATTACTATTTTAAATAATCCAAAATTAACATTCAAGTAAAAATTGCGAAACATCTATCTAACCCTTAATTCAAATAAAAATTTTGCTTATTTTTTACATAAAATTAAAAAAAATTGTTTTTCAAGTTTTTATATCTTAGATAAGAAATGAATATGGCACCTTCGGGCCTCCATATTGTAGCATATTATTAATTTATATGAAATCAATCATGATCATGGTCAGCGGGATAAAGATTTAATTTATATCATGTCAAACTTTTATGCTTCATATGCCATATTATTGAAATTTTCCACAATTTTAATTTTTCCACATTTTTGAACTTGTAAGTTGTAAGTCCTGCAGAATCAGCTGAAGGAATCGAGAATCTTGACGAAGATTAAATTATAGTTTGCTGGTCTATTTTTTTTGATTTGGTACAAATGACACTTTTTTACACTCTAGCAACCTTCAGGAATGTAAATGTTAAAAAGGTGGAAAAAATTGACGAGATGAACAAGAATGTTGCATATAACTCTTGACATTGATTATATCCCTCTTAATCTCTATCAATTTTTTGATCTAGTAATTTTGAAATTTTATAGATATAAAGTAGAGACCGAACAAAATGGATCGGTCGATTTTCAGTAAAAAAACTGAAAAATCCAAAAAAATTCGGTCGGTTTTTTATTAAAAACCCGACCGAAAAAAAACCGACGTCAGCTAATATAAATTCTTCAATTTGTGCAAATCTTTGTCCACCTAGTTCATAAAATTAGCAATATTTCTCAAGCTTTTAGGAAAATTTATTTGTCATTTTTACGGGTTGTAAAAATAAAGTATATGAAAATTGTAATTTAGATTTTTAGAATAAATAACTGAAAAAATCACTAAAAAATATTACATTTAAAAAAATCAACAATCATCATCCGAAAGAATTAAGTATAGAAATTGTACGAACGCTTTTTTANATTATTCAGAAAATTATATTCATTTTTAGCTTTTTTTTTTCCGAATTTCCGTGAAAATTTCTGTAATTTTAGAATAGAGAATTTTATTTTCTATATATTTTTCTTTTATGATTTTAGATTTTTATTTATTAAAAAAATCAAATTTATGACGGATTTTGACTATGTTGATTTTTAAATGGTTTTTTTGTATTTCAGCAAAAAAATTGAGCAAATTTTATTTACAAACGAATTTAAAATTTAGAAAAAAAAATCTGGATCGGCATTCGCTTAATATAATTAAACTTGAGCAAAAAATTCAATTTATTTAAGAAAATGGCCAGAATCAAAAATTTTCCCAAAGGCCCCTATCGGGGCCGCCAGCACTGCCTAGGTATGTAGTGAAATTTCTTCATAATTTTTTCTCTGTCACTTTGTGAAAAATCAGAGAATAATAAGAATTTTTGGCCTATTTTCTTCCAATAAAATTTTTTTCGGCATTTGGTATACAAGCACTGGGAAACATTCTTCGAACCTTTTTTCATAAACAAGGGTCTTCGTGTTTTTTGTATTCTATATCGCAAAGCATCTTTTGTCAGTTTGTGAGGGTGATTAAAGCAATGTTAAAAACTCAAAAACGATCAATTTCTTCCATTGCCCATTCCTTTTCTCTCTGCCTATAATTTTCCTCGTATATTCAAATGTTTTTTATTGATTATAAATTTTGCGCATAAATTTCTCTTTTCTTCTTTATTTTCCGATCATTTTTTTGTGTGTTGAAGCTGTGTTCCACCCGCTATTGGGGCATTCACCTTCACACATTTTCTGCCGCTGCACAAAATTCACACACGACAGGCGTTGCATGACGACTTTCTGATGACTGATGAGACGAGTTCCCTGATATAAAATTTATTGGCAAGGAAATTGGTCCAAAAGAAAGCGTTTACATTTCACTTCACATATTTATATATTTTTTTAAAATATTTCGAATTCAAAATTTCGAATTCAATTCTATATTTCTCATTTTTTTCAATTTTTTCTAGCTTAATAACTTAGTGATAATATTCAACTCATATAAAATTCAAAGACATTCCGACAAGGACCCCCATTTAATCATGATCTCTAATAAGAGAAGTACTGGAGAATATGTTGAACGAAAAGGGACTTTTCAATGTAGCAGTTTCGGTGTGGAGTTTTATTATTTCTGTTTAACAAATTGTAAATCGTAGTGCAGTGCACGAATTATAAATTTAAAAATAATTTTTTTTTAATTATTTACGTTTCGGTTAAATCTCCACCCATTGTTTAAATATATTTATTCTCACTTAAAAATTCATTCTCAAATATCTAAGTAATTCTATAAGTTGCAAAAAAAATTAACTAATTTTAGATTCTACTTGGTTATAGTATTTTTTTCAAAATTACACATTTAAGCAGGGATGCCAACTCCTCATTTACACACAAAAAAGACACAAAAAAGCATAAACTCTTCAAACTGATAGGTTGAGAAAAATATTCCTCAAATGCCAAATTTGGCAAAAATATATTAAAAAATTAATAACTTCGTTAAAACTTGACAAGTCAATAATTTTTAAATTTAATTCTATGGTGGATTTTGTGACATTTACTTAATATTCGAAAACTATTATTTTATTTTAGGCAAGAATTTGCTAACCGTTGCAAATTGGGTAATTAACTTGGCACTGGCTGACCCCCTACTTATCTCGATTCTACTCACCATAAAACAATTATTATTCAAGTTAACTTTGAATCATCGACGAATTCGCCTTCCGCTAAGCATTGTGGAAAAAACGAAAATTCCTTTCTTATTTATGGCTTTTTTCCTTATTGAGATGTATTTTTTAATTGAAAGAAATTGTTTTTATGTATTTAAAAAAATATTTTAAATACATATAAAAATTTGATTCTTCCGCCGATAATTACCCTCACCCTACCCGTATATAAAAATAAACTTTAACTAAGAATTATTAAAATAATTATAGTAAATAAAAGTGAGTAAAGAATAAGTTTATTCTGAAAAAAATCTAAAAATTCAAAGAAACGGAAAGAAAATTAATAAAAAAATCGTTTTAAAAAATCAAATTTATTAAGAATTGATTCCAATTTTTAAAATTTTCTCCGGAGATCCCATAATAAAATTTATTTTTTGGCAAATTTATGCTGCAATGAAAACCCATTTACAATCAGGCATAAAATCACGAGCCTGCCTTATCATCTTGTTAAGCTTATTCTGTATTTTTTAAATTATTGTCAGGTTTGGATCAAAATTATATAAAAATCAATATTTTTCGAAATGGTAAGCCAAAAATTGGCTTGTCACGCATATCATTATATTTACAAAATCGGGATCTGGAACCCGCAAACGAAAATGTGCAAAGCCAGGACACCGCATGACGTTAAATTTTGATATCAGCATCAATAAGTAAAGTACAATGGGAACCATTGACTCCTTTGTATTTTGTGTTTTCCCTCCCCATTTTTGGCGTTCTGTGTCATTTAAAAGATATTTTGTCCCATTTTGTGCATTTGTAATTTTCCTTGCACTTTTCATTTAGTCCTCGGACGCTGAGAATAAAATATTTATTATTCTCTTTCGCGAATTTAATTTATTCGTGATTTTAAAAGCGAAAGCTTAATCCTATCTTTGAAATTTATATTCATCGATTATCTCCAGTTGTCTTCCCCGATTTTCTCCCATTCCATAGAATTTCTTGGGATCTCCTCATCAGGGAACCCGAAAGAATTCTACTGTAACGTCAGATTCCGATTCAGCACCTAAAATTAAAAATTAAGTGTAGTTTTGAAAATTTGCTTTGCCCACACCCAACTCCATTAAAAATTTACCCCCCCCCCTTTCCTCAGTTATTAACAGGAAAGTACCAAAAAATCAAAAACAATTTTTTAAATTTATTGGAGCAATTTTAGATACAACCAATGTGCTCTTACGTTGTGTTCATCTCATTATTGTTCTTATGGCTCTCATGCCCATCACAACACCAGGGATTTATCGCCGATGAGTAAGCGGTAGGAAAAAATTTAAAATTTTTAAACAAAATCAAAAAAATTGCAAGCTGAAGCTCGTGCAGAATCGTTTGATCCGAAAGTGCAAAAACGGACAATCTAAATGCATACATTATAATATAGCTAAAAAACCAAAAACTCCAACAGTTCGGATTCGTTTAAGTGAAAAAGCTTTAAAAATTTTCCAATCTTCAAAAAGTATTTAAAATTCTTCTATAACTCACGGGCCTTGAATTTTCACAGGTAACAAGCATTCCAAAAAATTATAGACTATTTTTCAGTTTAAATAGTCTAATGGCAAAGTTATTAATTTTTTTTTATTTTGCCAAAAAAAAATTTGTTGTCAAATTTTGTTTATGCCAATTTGAACAAAGACCATTACAAAAGTTGTTTGTGAAAATAAATGGGCTCATCAATTTTCTCCATTTTTGATTCAATTCTTTAAAGAGGTAAAAAATATTTTTATTCTTAATATAAATTAAAAATATAAAAAATAGATAAATATAAAATTATAGCTCAAAATTAATTTTTGATCAATATATACTTATGATTGATATTTATAGATAGTGAAATCTCAAAAAATTTAGGTGTAATTTCGAAATGCAGTTTATATATTTATTTTTTACTTTTCATTGAAAAATATTTTAACCTTTTCTGAACTTTTTGCAAGATTTTTAAATTAAATTTTATTAGTTAATGGTATATGTAAAAATAAAAAATAAAAAAAATAAATCTAAATTTTTATTAATGGCAGGTCCCTCCCTACCTGCGCCCCACGCCTTCCCCGCTACCAAAAAATCGGGCATGACATGATATCGACGGCCATCGACCAGTTTATACCCTTTAAGAAATCTCAAAGGTTTAATATCAAAATATTGAACATTATTTTTAATTTATTGTGCTTTTATAATTGTTTTTTAGTTTATTGGCTTTTTATAATTTTTTCCAAAAAATTTTTTTGTTTATAAATTTTCTTTCAAAGTCTAACAAAATCAAAGTCTAACAAAAACCGAAGGGAAAAATTGTTTCGGAGCCAAAATTCACAGAACCATCGCCATATTATGGTGAATCACTATGGTCACAATAAAATGAAACCACTGTCATCATTCATCAATCGTCCAAATAAATCTAAAATTCTTTACCTGTAAATTTACCTTCCTCATATCCAATTTTAATTATGAATAGTAATAAAATTCAATGGTTCAATTGAACAATTAATTGAAACTCGGAATTTCGACAAACTTAAATGACGGAAATCGGAATTCCACCTGCAAAATCGCCGAAAAAGAGTTGAACACTGGGAATGTTCCTTAAGTAATCTTATTTTGAGATGTTACAACCGGAGAAAACATAAAAATAATATTTTTAAATAATCATTTTTGGCAATTTTTACGAAGAAAATTTTTTCAACTCAAGGAAGGTGAAAATTTTTTTATGTGGGCATACGGCGCTGCATCGTTATTAAAAGTGGGCCAATGTGGCCTGTCTGGGCAAAAATATTGGCACACGTACCTATGCCCACCTATGAAAAAATTTTGACCCTTCCCTGATATCCGATTCCCCCCTCCTGTAAACAGCCCAATACTGATTGAATATATGGCTACTCATCGCATTAACAATTTATTTGTTTTGCTTTTATTTGTGTTGTTGGTCTTGGTGGTACCTAAAAATGTCTACGGTAAGAATTAGCAATAAAATAATAATTTTCCATATTTCCAAAATATTGCTTCTATTCCGGGCTCCAACTCTTCAAAATTTTCGCCTCCAATTAACTCTAAAACAGAGTTAAGTAGTCAGAGTCTGGCCGAATTTCTTCGGCTTCCAGGCTCCGACACCTTTTACGACTCCGAACTCTAAAGTTTCAAACATTCAGCACCGGCTCTATTCCGGAAGCGGAATCTCCCAAACCTAGTCATTTATTAGGGATCAAGATTGGATAATATAATTTCTGATAGGACTCAGATGCTGGAAAACAAAGGGAGATGCCAATAAAGAGCTAGTCAACTGGTATAATGGTGAACCTGAACAAACTAACGAGGAGTGTCTTGGCGCGGAGTACAAATATTGTGGCGCACTCCTATGTCCATATCGTATTTATATACTACATAAAGTAAACTTGTCTTTCGTATAAATGGCACTTTTTGGGCCATTTCCGACCAGACAACATCGGAAGCGAACTATCCGTTCACCTGGAGGCATATGTTGGCCAACTTTTTGGCCCAAAACACGCACCTCTAAACCCACAAATGGAGCCGGGAAAATTG